>JACEFZ010011322.1:153453-170584 GCA_014155875.1 Cepaea nemoralis | reverse complement strand
CATCTCTTGGGTAGTGAGATAAAATACCCAGCCTTCTTTGATAAGGGCGAACAATAGGAGCTCCGTGCGCACGTTAAAAATCCAACGCCGGTTTGAAATTGCAAATCATGTGTATCTTTAGGCTGCTGCCTTGATAACATTGTTAGGCAAGGAAACCTAGCCACGGATAGATAGAGCAACCTCGGATGGAACCTGTCTAGAGGAAGCGAACCCTACACAAATGCTGGCAAAAGTCGGACACACTGACCTGTGAGGTGCATAAATAGGTGTGACGCACTTCCTTAAAACAATGAACGAAAAAGAAGAAATAGAATAGCAGTCGGTGCTGATATATTTGATTCATGTTTGAGTACTTCAAGAACTTCCTAACAGTTTTCACTTCTTAGTGCAAGAATAATGATGAGTAAACTGGACGCCAACCATCAAATTTTAATTTAATGATTGTTCTCATTGTTGTTGTTGTTGAGTAGCTGAAATCTGATCTTGCGACCTCCTACCCACGTCTGAACGACTGATGATGGATGACTTCGGTAGATACACACTTATTCCATAGACGTGAGAAGACAGTCTCGGTCAATGCAGTAAAACCTCGGCACAGATCGGTTGTTTCCGTGAGCATTTCCTGTACTCTACAATGTCTGCACGTGAGAAGACAGTCTCGGTCAATGCAGTAAAACCTCGGCACAGATCGGTTCTTTCCGTGAGCATTTCCTGTACTCTACAATGTCTGCACGTGAGAAGACAGTCTCGGTCAATGCAGTAAAACCTCGGCACAGATCGGTTCTTTCCGTGAGCATTTCCTGTACTCTACAATGTCTGCACGTGAGAAGACAGTCTCGGTCAATGCAGTAAAACCTCGGCACAGATCGGTTCTTTCCGTGAGCATTTCCTGTACTCTACAATGTCTGCACGTGAGAAGCCGTGAGGTCATTGCAACAGCATGAGAAAGAACTGAGCAGGTATTGATGGGCTGTAGTTTGAGTGAAGGATCAGAAGGTACACTGAAATAATTTGGAAACTGTATGCACACGGGATTCGAACGTGCCACCTCGAAATGACGACACCGCCTGGTTACAGAAACAAGCGTGCTTCAACAAATGGCCAACTAGATATTCTGATAACAGATGTCATTTACCGCTAGGTCTATCATTGTGTGTGTGTTTGTTGTTGTTGTATTTTTCTTCCACTTATGCCGTTAAGCGTCGTGTCGTAGGGAGGGGTGATTGAAGTTCCGGCGCCTGTGACTAGCGCCTTTCCTCCAAGAATCATGAGCAGAGTTTTTAGGATCCAGTAAATTCCGTACCGGTTTACTAGACAAGTCGTAGTTTCCTTACCTGCTTCACCCTTGTATGTTTGCTACTTCCACCATGTCACATCGACCTGTGCCAGGAAGGACTGACCGAGACCGGAATTTGGAACTTGCCCTCAGTGTCATTCCAATTACGGGGCAATGATAGAGTTCCATATTGTTATTTTTCGACACTGCCGGAGTGGGTAAGTTGCACGCCTGCTGCCTTCCTTGGATGTGGCTACCTTTAACCTGAACCATTATCTATAAGTGTGGATAAAATCTTGTTCTTCGTTCCTCTTTGGAGTGAAGTATGGCACACCTATTAATGCACATAACAGTTCAGTGTGTCCGACTTCGGCATGTATCTGCTTACGGTTTACATCCTCTACACCAGTGGTTTGGCCCATGTCCCCCCCCCCACCCTTACCATATGTTCAGAACGTCACTCCCCCCCCCCCCCTTTTCGAATTTCCACCCTATAAATCCCCCCACCCTTACACAAGTATACATAAAAATGGAAGGTAAATTTAATAACACATACTAGAACAAGTCTAGACATCTACATAAAACGTGATTTGCGGTCTACTTCCGTTAAAACACGAATTTCATTAGGGAAAGAAATACAGAACCGTAAAATTTAGAGGGAAAAACAATATCAAGTAACTGGTTTTTGTATTAATGCGATCTTGAAATAATCTTACTTCCCCTCCTGGAAACCCTAAAATTCCCCCCCCCCCCTTTTTAGGCTGGGGGGGGGGGGGGTCCCCACTGGTTGAGAACCACTGGTCTAGACAGATTCCGTCCAATGTTAACAGGCTCTATCTACACTTGTGCAGGTTTACTGTTTCCCTGCTGACAGCGGTTCAGTGGGTCATTTGAACTTAATGTTGATTTCTCGTTCGGGGATCAATGGCAAACTGCTGAACGTAACACAGCCAAAGAGGGGTGTGGGTGATTGTAACACAGCCAATGAGGGGTGTGGGTAATTGTACCACAGCCAATGAGGGGTGTGGGTGATTGTAACACAGCTAATGAGGGGTGTGGGTGATTGTAACACAGCCAATGAGGGGTGTGGGTGATTGTAAAACAGCCAATGAGGGGTGTGGGTGATTGTAACACAGCCAATGAGGGGTGTGGGTGATTTTAACACAGCCAATGAGGGGTGTGGGTGATTGTAACACAGCCAATGAGGGGTGTGGGTGATTGTAACACAGCCAATGAGGGGTGTGGGTGATTGTAACACAGCCAATGAGGGGTGTGGGTGATTGTAACACAGCCAATGAGGGGTGTGGGTGATTGTAACATCCCGCAAACACTTTTTTTAAAGCGTGCTTGCCGATCTCTTATTTCTGTCCTTGACTTCAGTGAGTGCCAATAAGTACTTGTGAATGTATTTCTCATGTTATATTCCTCACGTGAGTTAGATAAACAATCGGCCGCGTACACTCACGAGAATGGTATAATTCTGATAATAAGATACGTGTACATGTTGTACCAGCGACTGCCCAGGGGCGTCAACTATAAACACGATTGTTAGTGCTACTGTTGTACCATCTGGTGGAGTCAGTTGTCACAGCTTGTCTGTGCGCTTCTTTGTACACGTGTCGTCTCGCCTGTCTTGTCCCTGACGTGAGATATATATCGGGGAGCTGCTGTGGTATATCGGTTAGTGTGCTTGCTGTCTGAAGCAGAATTATTGTTTTCCAGATCAGTACAGCTTGGGGATCGTGCCAGATTCATAAGAATGGGCACCAGACAATCTGCTGAATGACACGATTTGGAAGCAGACTGCTTTGTGTTGATGTCGAAAGCATGAGGCGTAGGCTGTTCAGAAAGCAATAGCTGACTACTGAACTTACATTGTCTTTACATCTAAAGGAGCCAATAAATAATGTGGTCAACTGCAACGTTCTGAAACGGATATGCTAATAACTGTTGTAACAAGCGTGAGAACGTGCAGAGTACGGCATATGTGGGGTTGGGAATCTTGGCGAAAAGGTCAAGCAAAGGGTTAGTTCCAGGACAGCTGGGATTGTATTACAAACGAATGTCACCATACATCACGGGTAGACAGTAGGGGTTGGATAGGCAATATTTTCAAACACTGCACAGCCATTAAAAATACACCCTGTACTATCTATGATATAGTTTAGAATGAAGCACTGTACCATGAATGGAATCTGTCTAGATAAGGGGCGGAGAACATCCGGCTCGGGTCGTGTACGTCCCGCGAAATAATTTAGTTTGGCCCAGCTAAGGAAGCCGCGGATGGGGTTCGAAATTCAATCATCCTCATCATCAAGTGCCCTGCCAGCTGGCTCAAGCGTTCATGTCTCTCCACAGATCTCGGTCTTTGGAGTTCTGGATCAAATCTGCTGATGGTATTCCTCCATGCCACCGTCTCAGTCTGTTCAGCATCATTTGTATGGTCTGCCTCAGCCTCTGTTCCCCTTGATCGTTCCAGTTGTCACAACTTTCTCTAATGTTCAATTCAATAAATCTTTTATAAACATTACATAAGCAATGGTGAATTTCCCAATTTGAGGGAGTCAGCATGGCGGAATAGATAAGAACGCGCGTTCTTAAACATCCGTTGTGATGATGCCGAGGTGAGGTTTTCAACCTCTAGACCGGACAGTTGGACTAAAATGTTGACTTCTCGTCCTTGACTTGGGGACATAAATTACAAGAACCTCTGAAGTCGGGGTGGGTTCGCCTGATGGCGAGGGACATTGGAAATAGGGAAAGCTAATCCACACGCAAAATTCAATCTAGTGCTACTAAAAGTGTGCATGGACTACATTTGGGTTCAAAGCGAGGGAGCGCTTGCAAAAAAATAAAAACTGCCAAATTTCAGCCTCCCTAGCGCCTGCTGGCCACTCCCTACACTCACAGCCCAACCAGATTATGTAACCCCACACAAGTTTGAATGTCTACTCGGCACTCTGACCCATTCCTTGTCTCGGTCCAATCTTCTCAAGTGTGCATGCACACTTCTCTGATGGTATCTTCTGTCTGAGCCATCCATGATCTTCCTCTTAGCAGCCTGTGGCCATTGACAGCATCCAGGGCATCATGCAGGAGGTGTTCCTTGTAAGCAGCTACCTAGAGCAATGACCTTGACTGCAACACCTTGCGTCTGTCGGCAGTGATCGGCAACGCAAGGATGTATCGCATACACACTATTGAGGTGTCCCTTGTACATCCCAGAATCATCCTTATGGCTTCACTCTGTATGCGCTCTAGTGTCACTAGCTGACTCTTTAAGACAGTGAGCATTCCCAATTTATACTCTAACACTGAAATGATCAAGTGTTCAAAAAGTGTCAATATCATTTTCTGATCCATGTCCCTTGCTGCCATACTCTTCAATGCATTGAACACCTTCTGAAATTGTGTAACCACCATTTCAACATGATACCTAAAGGACAGGCTTCTATCAAAAGTGATTCCCAGGTACTTCAGGCTGCTTTCTCTATACACATGTCTACCATTTATTGTGAGGCTTGGGAGGTCAGCTTTAACAATCCTATTGTTCAGAGAGCACCACGAGACATACGCCTTTTCTGGGATAGTGACAGCATTAATCTCCGCTTTAGAAGAATATGGAGTAAATAAAGTTACCAGACTGCTGAATACAATGTATGGTACTGGAGATATACCTCATGAATTATGTAATTCTGTATTTATTGCAATCCTAAAGAAATCAGGAGCCTTGGAATGTGATCAACATAGAACATTTATTATAATGAGTCACATCACGAAGATTTTGCTAAGAATTATCATGCAAAGAGTTAGAAAGAAAATACAACCTGAAATAGGAGAAGAACAATGTGGGTTTGTGGAAGGCAAGGGTACACTAATTGCTATGTATATAGTGAGAACAGTAATTGAACGTTCTATAGAACTAAACAAGGATCTACGCCTTTGCTTTATTGACCACTACAAAAGTTTTGTGTCTGGACATTATGTAAATCACACTTACGCACAATCAACAACTGCGAGATGGATGCTTGAGAAGAGCTGCCAACTTAACTATCCGAGACCTGAGTAAGAATGACGTTAGTTAGTTAGTTAGTTAGTTAGTTAGTTAGTTAGTTAGTTAGTCGACAGATCATCCTCATTGCACATCGAACCATTCAGTCCATAAGTGCTCGGATCCCCTCCTCAGTAAATCCCGCAGCGTGTAGCAACTGAAGACACCAGTTCTGTGTTGGTTTATTAATCTTCTTTGGCTTCCTGCGTAGTGTTCTTGTTTGGCCACACCTCTTTTAATTTGCTGTTCTCGCAGTCTGACCATGGTTGTAGATTCACAGTCATCACTTGGTTCTCGCAAAAGTCTTACTTCTCGTAGAGCATTCAGAATGTCAGCCTGGTAGCCGTGGCTCGTCCGCCTTCCACAGTAGTCTTTACCTGCAAGCTTGTCAGCCCGCTCATTTCCTCGTACACCCGCATGCCCTGGCACGAAAATAAAACTAAACTTTGCCAGCCGAGACCGCTCCAGAGACAGCAGCCACTCTCTTCGGATCCACCCTATTTCTATATTCTTGAACATGCTCATTGAGTCACTAGCTAAACATGCCCAAGTGAATGTCTGTGTCCTGAGCCATGTTATTGCTTTACTTACAGCTATGACTTCCATAGTCAGGGTACTTGTGGTCAGTTGAAAAGCACCAGAATCTTCCTTCACAATTCTCCCTCCCGCCTGAGCCGTAAAAGTCCATGAACTTCTCACTCGTCGAACAACCGACCCATTTGTGTAAATGACAGCATCACCCTCCAAAGAATTCCCGAAGATCAAAGTCTGTACTTCCGTCTCCACAGTAGCCGGATTTTCTTGTCTGCATTTTCTGTCTAGTTGGATGGAAACTGAAAAGGACGTACAGAAATCTGTTTGTATTCGTACCCAATCTTCGCCAGGTTCTAAGTCCTCAAGTGAACACACCTGTTGAAGAATGTCTTCGGCTTGACCCGTTCACCGCTTTCCTCTTATTAACCTGCTGCCTTTTATCTTCTTAATTTCACTGTGCAGTGGATGTTGTGTGTTTGCGTTGACTCTGAGGTAAGGCACGTGCTCTGCATATCTGTATTCTGTCTTCAATGGTTAGAAAATCAAGAAGGTAGCGCATCGCCCTGCATGCTGTATCTCTTTTACATTCAAGAATAATACATGTAGCTTTGTTCTGTATCCTTTCCATCCTTTCCATCTGCTTACGGCTGATTGTAAGGATCGCCATCGCATACTCCAAAACAGAAAGGACCAGACTCTCGTAAAGAAGACATAGATGGCGCTGCTCACAATGTGCCGCCGCCATCACCCTCATCGCAGCCAAACTTCGCTTGGCTTTTGTTATTACCCGGTCTATGTGCTCATGATAAGCAAGACTTCGTTCAAAACGTATATCTAGGTAGTTCATTGCCTGCGTTCTCTCCATCGTCAGATTTACAGTTGGTATTGGAGTGTTGACAATATGGTTATTGACAGAGAACCATGTCATTGCTGCCTTCGTTGGGTTGACCATTGCCCCAGATTCCACACACCAAGTGATTATGCTATTTAGTTCTGTTTGTAGATCCACAACAACTCGATCTCTATCCTTACCCTGACGATACACTAACACATCGTTGGCATATAACAATGTCCTCCCCGGTCCTTGATCTGATATGATGTTATCAAAAAGACAGTTGGATCAACACCTTTAACCACACATATGGGCTGACAGAAGAATAAATTGATCGCTCATCTCGTTAGAATGCAATACCACCGACTACCAGCACTGGCGTCACATCAAAGATGATCTCATTCGAGAAGAAAATGGAATGACGACATTAAAGACATTGTACTATCACACGATATGACACTATCCATTGCTACTTATCGGGTATTGGAACATCAACTACTCCTCCCCACGACGCTTGACAGCAAAAGTAGAAGACGACGATGATAATGATCTAGTGCCTTCTCTTGTTCTTAGTAGCGTGCAGTCATCGTTTCTCCTCCTGGTTTTCGGTGTATTTTGATCCTTCATCTTCGCTTTCTGTTTCTTTCTGCTCTTCTGGTATTTCCATGTATTTATGTGTCTTCATGCTATTTTAGTCGTTGCCTGGTTGAGCTGCTTGGTTCTCTCTCTCTCTCTCTCTCTCTCTCTCTCTCTCTCTCTCTCTCTCTCTCTCTCTCTCTCTCTCTCTCTCTCTCTCTCTCTCTCTCTCTCTCTCTCTCTTTCAGTAGATCAATTTGTACTATTTCTTCTCTGATCTTTATCGTGGCTTCTGTCTCCGCTTTGATTTCAGACACCCGTGCCACATCCAATTCCATTTCCTGCTGGACGACCTCCAGGTCTTCATTCTGAGAGAGACTACACACATACTCATGGTCTGGGTGTCGTAACCTCTGTGTTAGAATACAATTTCGGACAACTGTATGCTTCAAGCAGCCGGCCTGCATTCGCTTAAGGTTTACATTTGTGTGTGCACTACGCCTGAACGGATATCAAGTCTATTCTGTTTTGCACCAAAGATGGCGTCCTACAATGAAAAAGGAGTTTTGGTTATTATATGTAGCTTCTGTCTGCGGCTGACGGAATCACACGGTAGGTAGTACTAGCAAGTAGTACAGTATACAATTTATCTGCAGCTGACGGAATCACACAGTAGGCAGTAGTATATATTCTATCAGCGGCTGACGGAATCACTCTGTAGGTAGAAGTATACATATAGTATACATTCTATCTGCGGCTGACGGAATCACACTGTAGGTAGAAGTATACATTCTATCTGCGGGTGACGGAATCACACGGTAGGTAATAGTATACATTCTGTATGCGGCTGACGGAATCACACGGTAGGTAGTACTAGCAAGTAGTACAGTATACAATTTATCTGCAGCTGACGGAATCACACAGTAGGCAGTAGTATATATTCTATCTACGGCTGACGGAATCACACTGTAGGTAGAAGTATACATTCTATCTGCGGGTGACGGAATCACACGGTAGGTAATAGTATACATTCTGTATGCGGCTGACGGAATCACACGGTAGGTAGTAGTGTACATTCGTGGCTGACGGAATCACACTGTAGGGTAGGTAGTAGTGTACATTTATGTCTAATGGAATCACACTGTAGGTAGTAGTGTACATTTATGTCTAATGGAATCACACGGTAGGTAGTAGTGTACATTTATGGCTGACGGAATCACACGGTAGGTAGTAGTGTACATTCGTGGCTGACGGAATCACACGATAGGTACTAGTGCACATTTGTGGCTGACGGAATCACACAGTAGGTAGTAGTGTACATTTGTGGCTGACGGAATCACACTGTAGGTAGTAGTGTACATTCGCCGCTGATGGAATCACACTGTAGGTAGTAGTGTACATTTGTGTCTGACGGAATCACACAGTAGGTAGTAGTGCACATTCGTGGCTGATAGAATCACACGGTAGTAGTGCACATTTGTGTCTGACGGAATCACACTGTAGGTAGTAGTGTACATTTGTGGCTGACGGAATCACACAGTAGGTAGTAGTGTACATTTGTGGCTGACGGAATCACACAGTAGGTAGTAGTGCACATTCGTGGCTGATAGAATCACACGGTAGTAGTGCACATTTGTGTCTGACGGAATCACACTGTAGGTAGTAGTGTACATTTGTGGCTGACGGAATCACACGGTAGGTAGTAGTGTACATTCGCGGCTGACGGAATCACACTGTAGGTAGTAGTGTACATTCGCCGCTGATGGAATCACACTGTAGGTAGTAGTGTACATTCGCCGCTGATGGAATCACACTGTAGGTAGTAGTGTACATTCGCCGCTGACATAATTATACGGTAGGTGGTAGTAAAAATTCAGTTGGCCCGGGGGGGGGGGGGGGGTGCTGCGTGGTCTCGAGGTATGGTGTCCGCCTCGAGTACTGGAGGTCCCGGGTTCAAGCTCCTGTGAGGACCGGGATTTTTTCACGTGGACTTCTAGTAACAAATATTTCCCCTGGCCTCTGGGTTGTGAGATCGGACGTCTGTTTGTATTGTTGCGCACGTAAAAAATCCCCTGGCAGTTGGAAAACGAAAAAAGAGTAGCCTAACGGTGCTGTCGGGGCAAAATTTCGAGTTAAAAATCTACCCAACGTATTTCAGGATCCTCGCAGGTGCTACGGAGTTCGTGCACTGAGCTGAGATTCTCCGGACTCAGGCTTCAGGTAGGAGTAGAACAGAACACTTATGTGTTACACCCGTGTGCCGTGATGTTGATTCGTCGACTAAACTAAACTAAACTAAACTAAACTAAACTAAACTAAACATAACATTCCGCGGCTCTTGGAATTACACGGTAGGTAGTAAGTAGTATACATTCTGCTGTTGGGTAAAGCTGGGGCGACCATCCCCAATCCAGCGCGTACACAGGTGGCGGATTGTGGAACGGCCTCTAGATATAGAGGTTGGCTGCGAATACCCAATAAGCAGCCGTGGACCAACTGGCGGTGGACACAGAGGGCGAGGCGGGATCTCAGGGTGGGATCTGAGTTCCTTAGAAAATACCTCATATGCTCGGAGACGTGCCTGTCAAGCGAGTCAGGGGCGCTCTAACCCCTCACCCGGGTTGGTGGAACCCGTTATCTTTGGACAGCAGTCCATGGAACTGGATGGCCATGGGTAAACTGGTCGTGAACGTTATACGTCTGGCAGGCGTGCGGGGCGTATGGACTGCTGCGGGACATCCCCTGCCTCTTCCCTAGCAAGCAGACAATGCTAGGGCGACCGGTTATTTCCTGCAATATCCAAACTTTGCTTATTGAATTAATTCAACACGGGAATCGTCGCCGGAGCTAGGGAGCACGTGCTCTACGCTTGACGCATTTTTTAGAGGTTAGCGAAGAGAGAGAGAGAGTGAGGAGGAGAAGACGAGGAAATGGTGTGAGAAGAAGGCATATAAATAGGAGGGCATGCGCCAGGAGAACAAGACAAAAAGTGGAGAGACTAGGTTTAAACCATGTAAGAGTGGGATACTGGAATTGTCGTAGAGCCAGGTGGAGAGGTCCTGTATTGGAGAGGCTAATATATGATTTTGATGTCCTCATGCTCCAGGAGCTACAGACAGACAAATGCCATTGCCCTGGGTACGCCAGTTATATAAACCCTACTGGGCAGAAGAGACATGGGCAAGGTCTGCTGGTGAAGGAATGAGTGAAGCATGTGGTACTTGACTTGAGTCAGTGGAATCACAGTGCAAGAGAGGTCCAGTGTATACACATGGAGAGTGGTGGCTTAAGTTGGAACATCATAAATGAATATGCCACAGTGGATTGTTTTGTCAGAAAGGAAGACTGGGACTGGCTTAAGGAATTGGAGGAATTACCAGGTGAAAGGCTACTCATATGTGGAGACTTTAATCCGAGCAATAGAGATTGGGGCAGTAGTGGAGAAAACCGACAGGGAATTGCCCTTGCGGATGCCATGGTGGAATCCGATGTGGTCTGCATAAATGATGGTAGGCCGACTAGAATGGCAATGAGGCCTGGCGATGCAGACACAGCTATTGACTTGGAACTTGTCTCCCAATCATCAGTCCTTGGTGTAAAATGGACTGTTTTGAATGACCATGGGAGCGATCACACGCCAGGCTCAGTCCTGATCTCTAATTCCAGGAAAGTTAAGACTGGGATAGCGCGCAAGACCTTCTGGTATGAGTGGACCGATAGCCTTCTTGGATGCCTCAGACAGGGGGCTTGCAACAGGAATGTTAAAACTCCTTTTTTGCAACCCCCATGGTGGAACCCAGAAGTAGATCATGCTTGGAAAGCAAAGAGAGCTGAGTGAAGCAGCTAAGGAAAGTACGGCAGACACTCCGAAGCTCACGAGAGGAAGTGGACACAGCGGAAAATGTCAAGAAAGACAAGGTGGAGGTCTTCAAGCGATGTGCTGCAGAGGCCAAAAACGCAAAATGGGAATGTTTCATGAAGGAGATTGGAGGTGATAAAACAATTACGAGAATTCTGGAAACTGCACAGACAAATGCAAAGAAAAGATCGGCCTATGACAGTGGGAACAATTTATAGAGATGATGGTGTGCTCGTGACAACAGACTAAGAGAAAGGGGAGGCGTTTCTCCAGAGATGTTTAGAGCAGACCAATCATAATGATGCGGACACCAGGGATGCAGTTAGAGAGGAATTATCTGGCACCATGAAGAATATGCATTATGAAGAAATCATACGTGTTGAAGATGTTAAACACAGCACCATGGCCCAATGGGGTTAGGTAAGGCCACATGAAGGCTTTGAGCGATGGAGACCTGAAGGAGATGACCGACTGCTTTAACCAGATCATTAGGACAGCATCGGTACCGCAGGATTGGGTGCATAGCTATCTCATCCCTCTCCCAAAACCATTCAAGAATCATTCAAAGCTTAGTGGCTTTAGAATCATCACCCTTCAAAATATATTTGGGAAGGTTTTAGTGAAGATAGTCGCTGTCAAGCTGCAAGAGTTTTTGGAAAGGGGGAAGCTTCATTCAAGAGGCTTGGGGAGCTATAGGCCAGGAAATGATACCTGGTCAAATGCAGCCACTTTTGCCTTTGATGTTTATGAGGGGTTCCAGAGCAGACAGGAAACGATGGCGGCAGCGCTTGATCTCGAGGATGCATACAATAGAGTTCGATATGATATTTTGATGACCGCACTGGTGGAGAAGGGAGTTAATCCCTGGTTGATGAAATGGATAGCAGCCGTCCTGCATTCTCGTCGGGTTGCTCTCCGTCTGAGTGCATGGACCTCAGAGCCACATATTTTAACCCAGGGACTGCCACAGGGATCTGAAATCTCACCGGTGCTCTTTGACGTGTATACGAGCAAAATTGCAAACCTAGAAGCACCAGGGGTTGGAAGGATACTAACATTTGCAGATGATATTCTTGCATATAGGCAAGGGAGAGATAGGGAGCAAACAGCCCAGGAGCTACAGGCGACAGTAAACAAAGTGATTGACTGGTGCACTGAAATGAGTGCTGTCATCCACCCAGAAAAGGCGGGTGTTTTGTGATGTTCTCTGGACAACAGGATTGTGAGAGCTGATGTTCCAATCCTCACGATAGATGGTGGAAGCGTCAACAGAGAGAACAAACTGAAGTATCTAGGAATCACATTTGAAAGGAGCCTGTCCTTCAAGGACCATGTGGAGACGGTTGTGACAAGGCCTCAAAAGGGACTCGATGCACTTAAAACTATGGCTGCAATGGACACAGAGCAGAGAATGCTTTTCACACTATACCAGCACTTGATCCTCTGTGATTGATTATGGACTAGGACTGCTCACTGTCTCAAAGAGTCAGCTGGTGAAATTAGAGCGCATACAGAACGAAGCTATGCGAGTCATTCTGGGATGCACCAGAGACACCCCAGTAGTGTGTATGCGTTACATCCTTGGTCTGCCGACTGTTGCTGGTAGGCTCAAGGTGATGCAGGCGAAGGCATACCTCAGAGTATCTGCAGACACAGATCACCCGTTGCATGAGGCGCTGGACGCCGTTAAGGGTCAGCGACTGATAAGAGGGAAATCATGGATGGCTCAGGCGGAGGATACGATCAGACAGGTGTGCCCCTTGGAGAACATTAGGCGAGGAGAGGAGTGGGTCAGAGTGCCAACGGAGTCAGTCAGACTTGTGCAGAGTTATAATCACATTGAGCCGGGAGTGCAGGGAGTGGCCAGCAGGGGCCACGGAAGTGGAAATCCAGCAACTAATTCAGGATAATGCTCGCTCGGGTGATGTGATTATCTACACAGATGGGTCGGTGTTGAGAGGTAGGAGAAGTGCCTGGGGGTTCTTAGCAAAAGCTAATGGTCGACGTTTGGTGCAGGAGAGCCTGGCATATGATACCACAACATCTAGCTTAAGAATGGAGGTGGAGGCAGTCAGTGCAGCTTTCCGCTGGATGGAGAATACGATACACACACACATCGTGATTGTAACTGACTCAGAAAGCATGCTGAGGAAGGTGAGGACAGGCAAGCTTCGGGCAGAGTGGCTTGCTTCGCTTCGGAGGTCACGGGTGGCAAGCATCGCCTGGATCTTTTCTCCGGGGCATGCCGGTGTGCTGGGGAATGAACAGGCGGACAGATTGGCTGGCTCTGCAAAACTTGGTGGAGTATTGATGCATGACAAGGCAGACGTGGTTGCGGACCTTGTGGGAGCACGTGTACACCTCGGAGGAGCAAATGGATCACCATGGTCTGGCAAGAATGAGACAGCGAGGAGTGACGAGGGGATCTGGCCGACGCTCGACGCTCAGAGGAAAGGCGAGACGAACATATAATCGGGTTGTACTGGTACTATTGGTGCTCTTCGCTGGCTGCTGAAGATGGGGACGGAGCGCTTATGGGAATGCCCCGAATGCTGTGATGTCGGTTCCTAAATTAATCAATCAATCAATCAATCAATCAATCAATCAATCAATCAATCAATCAAACATTCTGCGACTGATGAATTCCCGCGGTTGGTAGTAGCATATAATCTGCCTGCGGCTAATGGAATCACTTACTTGGTAGGTAATAGTATAACTTCAGTCTGCGGCTGATGGAGTCACATGGTAGGTAATAGTATACCTTCAGTCTGCGGCTGATGAAGTCACATGGTAGGTAATAGTGTGCATTCTGTCTACGGCTGATGGTGTCACAGGGATAGATAGTATAGTCTGTTCAGAAAAGAATGCCTTCATTCTGTCTGTTGCATCATTATGAAAGTTTTCCTGCCGTCTTATATTTACTCCCCCACCCAAGGAATATGTCTTTGATAGGTCCAAAGGCAACTTAAATCATCGAAAGCGGCGACATTTCTTGGATGTTTTTTGCGAAAACGTAGTGATTTCACGCTAACAAACTATTTTTACGTAACTTCGGGTAACGACACAAGTACAAGGCGCAGCCAGATTCGTTTGGGAGTGGGTGTAATAAAACAAATGTCGCTTAAAAGTTGACAGGGTCAACTGCATTGCACCGGGTTTTTATCCCATATGGCTTAGTCTCTTTCCGCAGCGCGGAAAGCGTTGCACAAAGCACGAACTCCGTAGCTCCAGCGACCACCCTCGGGAGTCTCCCAAAAAATGCACTCGTGAAATGAAGAACGCGGCCCGGAATCGAACATACAACCTTCGGAGCCCGAGTCAGACGGCTTGACGACTTCACCACGGAGACTCCCGAGAGGAGTGCAGTGTGTAATATTAGTAAAGACAGAGAATTTACAGAGGCGTGGGGTAAATAATGTGTAAACTGACAGGAAAGTAGAAGGAATATATTTCTTACCTTATTTTTCATTTCCTTCTTGTTTCTTCAGCTGCTGGTTAATAATGTGTACACAAGTATTCATGTTACTTGGATGCATTTAGCTTTTTATATTGAGTTCGTGAAAGATTCCAAATAGCTGTGCGTTAATGTGAGTATGGAGTGACCAGAAATGATACCGCAATTTAGTCATCTTGTGTCAATTTTTAAGGATCTGTTCAGCTGTCTGTGTAGTTTGTTCACACGTACATATGGGTGACAGACCCGCTTTGAGTCTTCGTGAAAGATTGTCTACTCTGCTGTTTACCGTTCGGAGACGGAACATGATTACCTTTTCTGGACTATGAAAATAGTTGTCAGTGTCTCTTTAGTGGGCTTTCTTCTTAACGACCAAGATGTTGGTCCTCTTTTCATTGAAGTTTATAGATTGATTCGTGTGTTCGTGTGTTGTCCCCTAATTTAACAACGTGTTTGCTCTCAGTTTCTTGTTATGCCACAATATGTCAGTTTCCACCGCAATATTACTCTTTTGTTGGTATTCAATGCGTTTAGTGATTATTTTTTTCAATATCAGATGTTTGTCACCGCTGAGGGCTTGCGGAATTGAAAATTCATCCCTGTGGAATGCAAACTGTTGCCATTGACATTGTACCGATGCTGTAATGTTTAGGGCCTGCAATTCGTCTGAATAGTTGGAGCAAAATATCCCAGTAAGTGTGCACGTGGGTTAAGGTCTGCGATCTGCCCAGACCTTAATCTGTGTCGGACGATTCCAGTAGGTTGATGACTGCTCTCGGTTGCATAGAATTCAGTCTATCCTTTCTCCAATAGTCCTCTTTCTCTTTCAACACATGGTCCTCACATTTTCTCCAGTAACTTTTATCAATATGTAATAGCGCGGACTGGGTTAGTATCTAGACGTCAGACAATTTGAATGTAGTATTGTCAGCTACCACCTGTCCTTTAATTTTAGCTCACACAAGTTCTATAGGGTTTAAATGAGAATGGTACGGCGGAAGTCTCAAGCACCTATGGCCATGCTCGTCTATCAACTTGTCGATTTGATATTTCTTTCTTTTGTGCGCCTATTTTACAAGGGACAACAACTGTAGCTTGAAATATGTGTCTGGAAATGGTATATTTTCCCATCGGAGCCATATATTTATTGCTTCGTTTGTGCTCGATGTCGTAGGTATTTTGTCTTCTTGGCAACAACATTGTCCGTGATTAGACAAGACGGAGTATGCTTAGCAAGGTTGAGAAAGGAATGTTTCGTGTGGAATGGCTCTCGTCGCTTCAGAGGTCACAGATCGTGAGAATTGTATGGATATTTTGCCCTGGCCATGCGGGTGTACGGGGGAATGAACAGGCTGATAGGCTAGCAGGGAATGCACCTCTTGTTGGAATTTTTCCTATGGACAAGGGGGAGGTGGGCGTGCGCTTATGGGATCAGATGGAGACGGCGGAGGAACAGATTGAGAACCCATAAGTGGAAAGAATGAGATTGCCGGGGATCGGCAGGGATTCTGGAATAATCTCAAAACTGAGAGGGAAGACCAGGAGAACTTTTAATCAGATGGCGGTGGGAAAGATTAGAAGTATGACTCTTCGCTGGCTGTTGAACGAGGGGACGGAGCACGTATGGGAGTGCCCTGAGTGCAGTGATGTCGGTTCTTGACTCAACTCAACTCTAGACAAGACGGTCTATCAAGGGATGGAAGTACTGTATTCTCGAGTCAATCTCTAAATACATTACCATTCATCTTATTATAATAATCCCTATTGTCTATATTCTTTGATACGAACACAATTCCGGCGTTCTGTAGTAAGTCATTATGAGTACTACCAGCATAGGCTATGACCAAACGCTGTCCTTTACTACTGGGCACATATCGCTTTATCTTTCCATCCCACTGATTGCCATTCCTTTTCACTTGTGTGATGGGGATTGATCCACGTCTCATCCAAATACACTATGTAATAATTTTCTTTGCGCATTTCCCTTATTTCACGTAGGTATCTGCTTCTCATGGCTACTTAATGCGGTTGCTCGCAAAGGATATTTCTACCTCCCTTGTACTTTCTAAAAGTGAAGTATGATGTCCTTATAATTTTCCACAAAGTTGTTTTGGATAGCTATATTTTATTATTCTTTCTCAACCAAACCCTAAGTATTCTTACAGTCACTGTTTCATTGGCATCGAGCATTTTTATAATAGTTCGCCTTATGACATCCTTGTCAAAGCTGTTTACAATTGCCTTTCTACCTACCGTTTGCTTATCGCGTGTTGGTTTCATTCCAGATTCTTGCACCCATCGACGAAATGACCGTTTACTCAAACCCAATGCGTGCACTGTTCTTTTTTCGGGATTTGTAACAGTATGAAACAGTTTCCTGCTATCAGCTTCTTGACAAAAATATGTGTACAACTTCATAACTATGCTTTGAAGTGTACAAAATTTCACATTCCATCCCATTGAACAATATTCACACATTCAAATATTAGCTATTAATATTATATTAATGGTAAGATTTATTTATATAATCACGTTTCATGAAAGAACCC
>JACEFZ010011322.1:95953-148453 GCA_014155875.1 Cepaea nemoralis | reverse complement strand
AGAAAAGTCAAGGTCCTTCTTACACACCTAAATTGCATTGGGCACATGACGGTAGAGCCAGATTTGTATAGACCACATTCCACATTCGGTGGGTGACGTGGCCATTATCATGCCGGTCGCCTTTGTTTCCCATCACATTCCCTGGTACCCATTTTAGGCTGGTTCAACCTGGGCTCCCGGGCCAGATTTAAAAATTCGACACCGCCCTGCTGCGGGTCGACCCCAGACCACGACTAAGGATCGACCCCAGACCACGACTAAGGCAGGCGAGCGTCTATCCGCTACGCTACAGCGGCTGACCGGCAGAGACACATCTCAATTCTTTGACCAAGGACGGGGCATACCAGCCTGAATAAACTTAAGCATAGGATTGCCCTCTATGCTTCAACCATTGTTGACATGTGAACGAAGGATATGAGCTATACATGTCCTGTACATCGAGTTGAGAAATATATATTGGCCCTCTTCATCAACACTATCGTCCAAACGGTTAGTTAGTTAGTCGAGGTTCCGACTTTACGGCAACGGGTCGTCCCCATTATGCTCCGTTCCTGTGCCAGTGAATATCACACAAAATGCTCCCCACTGTCCAATGTGAGAAGTGGAACAGACAGCAGTCTCGGAAATCCAACATCCCCCACAGGTACACTGTGCATAATGTCGCCGCCAGAATGCCAGCACAAAAGCCACCCACGAAAACCACAGTTCATCGTCGATGGAATCGGCAGTCACCAGAAAGACCTCAGTGATCCGGGTTTTCTCACATGGCTCGGTCTCTTTCCGTAGAAAGTAGTTTTTCGGCGACTCGCCGAAAGCACCGCACAAAGCACGAACTCCGTAGCTCCAGCGCCGACTCCCAGGAGTCTCCTGAAAAATGCACTCGTGAACCGAAAAAGCAAATCAGTCAATTCAGCAACAGCCGGTAGCCATTGTTCCGAACATGCAGGTCACTGTACAAACAAAAGCGGACATGTAAAAGCATTCTACGTGAATATCACCGTCCAAACTTTATGGCGCTATGTGGCTAAATTCATCGAATTCACTTGATGGTAATAATTAAATATAGCTTAAGCACGAAGAATAATCAGTAATGGAAGTCCAAACATGGCGATGGATATAAGGTGGCATCGAAAATAGGTTGTGAATGATGCGGAGCAGATACTGAACACTGAAGGAACACAATATAGCTGGGAAGCTGGACGAAAGGCGAAAGTTTGCATCAACGACCACAAGAAAAAGAACACTTAGCTGAAAAACTGAAGCATCAAAATCATAGATACATAATCTTCCCGTTTTAACGAAAGCAAAATGAACGGTTCTGTGGTCGATTTGGCCTCTTTTGTGGTCGATTTGGTCGATTTTCTGGGAATTATCTATGGACGACAGGCGTCGAGGAAGGGAACAGGTCACCTGACATCACATGTCGTGGTCTAGCATATGAGAAAGACCTACGACTTCACTTCCAACTGTAGTATTTGCTATCTTCTCCTCCTTGCCCCCCCCCCCCCCCCCAAGTGGCGCATAGATTCTCAAGGAACCATGCCTAGCCGTCTCATGTTTTGCTGTCTTCTGCAGCTTCCCCCACGCCCCCAACTATTATTCATCTCTGTCTGTACTTCTCTTCTCCGTGTGTTTTTAGATTCCCGGCTAATTTATTAGCCTTGTGGGTTCCAGACAAGAGAGAATCTAATTATACTGTCCTCAGGTTTCTTTCAGTGTGTCTTATCCAGCGCACGCATCTTTTTCTCACCTCTTGGTTCACTGTGATTTGTTTAGTTCTCTCCATGAATGCTCCATTGGTGATTCTGCTATATCAATGTATTCCCGCTATTCTACGCAGGCACCAGTTAAAGAATGTTTGTTGTTTATTAGTAATTCCTTTACTTGTTCTACGTGTTTCTGACCCATACAAGAATACAGATTTAACATTGAAGTTACAAATTCTAAGTTTAACTTTCTTTGACTTATTCAACGTTTGTATTTTTATTGTAATATCTCCATCTCTTCCCAATTTTGCCGACATCACTTTCAAACATAGGTTTATGATTCTGCATCTTGTAGCGAGGTCTCACTAAGAGAGATCGGACTCATATTTGCTTGGTTTAATCTCATTCTTTTTGTCTTTCCTCTGAATGTTTAAACCTAATTGTTGTGAGATACGTTTATCCTGCATCTAATTATTACGTATGCGTGTCAGGAGTGCAATGTCGTCGGCGTGTTCCATATCATCAAACTGCTTTGTCAGAGCCCATGCAGTGCCAAGTATTCACAATGGGATTACCTTCACCTCAACTGCTTCAGTGCCAAACAGTGGGTTTGGACCACACATGGTGCACAATTAAATGAACAAGTATTATAACGAAAAGTTCCTATCACTGAGCATTAAAATTGCGGAAGATGCCACGAAAGAAAACAAACAACTCGATGACCCTAGTATGGCGAAATATCGTTCATTTACTCAAATGGGCAGTCATATTTGGAGATATATTATCATTCGGCACTGAAGGACTGAAGATATCACTAAATTGAGTTGCTTTAAGAGAATGCACGCTCAGCAGGAAATGTAACAGCGACAGCATCAGCAGCATCAGCAGCAACAACAACAACAACAACAACAACAACAACAACAACAACAACAAGGATATTACTAATTAAAGCAGAGAATGCTGTGAATTTAACAACGAGGTTAAAACAGTTAACGATTTCTAAATTGAAAATTATCTTTATTCTAAGAAGGGAAAGTAATGAGAAAATAGCAGGCGAACAAAAACATGAACAGGTAATGTAATTTAAGATAAAGTCTAACAGCCCGTGTTACATTGACATGTATGCTAATGGCATTGTAAAGTTCACAAGTAGGCTCACGGTAGTGTTAAGTTCTCAAGTAGGCTCATGGTAGTGTTAAGTTCTCAAGTAGGCTCATGGTAGTGTTAAGTTCTCAAGTAGGCTCATGGTAGTGTTAAGTTCTCAAGTAGGCTCATGGTAGTGTTAAGTTCACAAGTAGGCTCATGGTAGTGTTAAGTTCTCAAGTAGGCTCATGGTAGTGTTAAGTTCACAAGTAGGCTTATAACAGTGCTAAGTTCACAATTAGGGCTGTGGAACTTATTGAAATACCAATTTCACAAGTAGTAGTAGTAGTAATAGTAGTAGTAGTAGTAGTAGTAGTAGTAGTAGTAGTAGTAGTAGTAGTAGTAGTAGTAGTAGTAGTAGTAGTAGTAGTAGTAGTAGTAGTAGTAGTAGTAGTAGTAGCAGCAGCAGTAGTAGTAGCAGTAGTAGCAGTATTTGTAGTAGTAGCAGTAGTAGTAGCAGTAGAAGTAGTAGAGGTAGTAGTAGTAGTAGTAGTAGTAGTAGTAGTAGTAGTAGTAGTAGTAGTAGTAGTAGTAGTACTAGTAGTAGTAGTACTAGTACTACTACTACTACTACTACTACTACTACTAGTAGTACTAGTAGTAGTAGTAGTAGTAGTAGTAGTAGTATTTGTAGTACTAGCAGTAGTAGTAGTAGTAGTAGTAGTAGTAGTAGTAGTAGTAGTAGTAGTAGTAGTAGTAGTAGTAGTAGTAGTAGTAGTAGTAAGAGAGACGTTAGTACAATCATTTATTCATGTTGGATCATTGATATGAACAAGACACATACTGTTTCTCCAGCCTGCCCCGAGCATACCTACGGCCAGGGCTGTCTCCAGGCCTGCCATTGCCCGCTGTGTGGCTGCCATCCTATCAGTGGGTCGTGCTACAAGGAGTGCAGACAGACAAGAGCAGGTAGGCAGACAGATGGATACAGTTCTATAGGTGTCCTTTACCGATATCATCATCATGATCATCATCATCATGATCATGATCATCATCATCATCATCATCATCATCATCATCATCATCATCATCATCATCATCATCATCATCATCACTACCATCACCATTCTCGTGTAATCATCATCATCATCATCATCATCATCATCATCATCATCATCATCATCATCATCATCATCATCATCATCATCCTCATCATCATCATCATCATCATCATCATCATCATCATCGTCATCATAACTATCATCAGTCGTCATCGTCAGGCCAGCATGACCGAATGGATATGAACGCGTGTTCTTAAACATCCGGTGTGCTGAATCCGAGAAAAGAGATTCAACCCCTATACCGGACAGATGGACTAAAATGATGACCTATCAGTTCAGTTCAGCACTACTAGAAGTAGTGTGTATGAACTACGCTTGAGTTTAAAGAGAGCGACCCCCCCCCCCACCACCGCAAAAAAAAAAATCGTCGTCATTATCCTCATCACCATCACCTTCTTTGCCGTCACGATCATCGTCATCATCATCATCATCATCATCATCATCATCATCATCATCATCATCATCATCATCATCATCATCATCATCATCATCATCATCATCATCATCATCATCATCATCATCAACATCATCATCATCGTTTTCATCATTTAATTCCCCTTAGAGAGGCCCATCAGTTCGTTGCTTCTGCAAGCATAGAGGGAGCTGCGTTGGCCAAGTGGACAGACGCTCACCTGCCGATTCAATGGCCTTGGCTTCGATCCTCATCAGAGCGGATTTAAATATTGTAATATGGACACGACCCTCCATGTTGACCTAGCCTAAAATCTGGTACCAGGAAATGGTTTGGGAAGTTAAGGGGGCAGGGGTGATACCGATCATATCACTCACACACTGAGCGCTGATTGGTCTATAAGATATGGGTCTAGCCGTGAGCGCTGATTGGTCTATAAGGTATGGCTCTAGTTCTGAGTGCTGATTGGTCTATAAGATATGGATCTAGTTCTGAGTGCTGAGTGGACTATAAATATGGTTGTAGCTCTGATTGGTCTTTAAGATATGGGTCTAGTTCTGAGTGCTGATTGGTCTATAGGATGTGGGTATAGTTCTGAGTGCTGATTGGTATATAGAATGTGGGTCTAGTTCTGAGTGCTGATTGGTCTATAAGATATGGGTCTAGTTCTGAGTGCTGATTGGTCTATTATAGGATATGGGTGTAGTTCTGAGTGCGGATTAGTCTATTATAGGATATGGGTCTAGTTCTGAGTGCTGATTGGTCTATTATAGGATATGGGTCTAGTTCTGAGTGCTAATTGGTCTGTTACAGGATATGAGTCTAGTTCTGAGTGCTGATTGGTCTATTATAGGATATGCATCTAGCTCTGAGTGCTGATTGGTCTATCAGATATGGATCTAACTCCAAAAGCCCAATTCTCCTGAAGGCAGGTAAATATGGTCCTGGACTGACTGACTGAGAAGCACATCTTCGTCGTCTTCGTCCTCATTACCATCATTTTGTCGCCAAGTGGCCATCCGTGACCAAGTGGTAATGCCACCTGCTCCTGGTGCGAAAGTTGTGGGTTCAATTCAGACCACGTAGTTAGGTTCGCAAGCGCGATTTTCTCGGATACTCCTGGTGGTTGTTGCTGGAGCTAAGGAGTTCATGCTGTGTGCGACACTTTCGACAGGCCGGCCTCCAGGAAGAGACCGAATCATATGGGATAAAACCCGATGCAATGAAGACTATCATCTCTTGCCTTTTAACACATATTTTCCCACAAGCACATAAATTGCCAAATTGGAGACAGAATATGGAAGTACATGGCCAATTTATTGTGTTTTCTGCAGCGCCATATGAGGACATGGACATGGAAAAACTGGTCTTTATTGACCAGGGGTATACGCAAAAAAGACAGACACGGTTTCTATGTCAAGAATTGGAGACGTTTTTCCAAGAAATTCTTAAAATAGGTAAGCGGGAATCTCCGGTCTTTGATGGTGTGTGAGAGTGTGTTTTTTGGGCTCTCCTTTGTGTTCCTGTGTCTATGTTGTCCCATGCACTGGTTTGCTTAAAACGGAGACCGAGGACTGAGCACTGAGAACGGATGAGAAATGGTTGTGACTGTAGAGTTGAAGATTTGCAAGATTGTGAAGAGGAGAAAAATTATAGTCTGAGTGATGATGATGATGTTGATGATGATGATGATGCTGATGATGATGATGATGATGATGATGATGATGATGATGATAATGAGAAAAAGAAGAAGTACAAAACGTAGTAGTAGTAGTAGTAGTAGTAGTAGTAGTAGTAGTAGTAGTAGTAGTAGTAGTAGTAGTAGTAGTAGTAGTAGTAGTAGTAGTAGTAGTAGTAGTAGTAGTAGTAGTCGTAGTAGAAGCCGCAGCACAGCACTAGAAAAGTAGGAACAGAGGACGAGACAGAGGAAGAGGAAAATCTCACACTCAGTGTACATACTGTGACATGATACCCTCCCCAGATGGATGCTTCAGTATGTTAGTAACGAATGGCTGTGACAGGAAGCCTATACTCAGCCCATGCTTCAGTATGTGAGTAACGAACGGCTGTGACAGGAAACCCACGCTCAGCCCATGCTTCAGTATGTGAGTAACGAACGGCTGAGACAGGAAGCCTATACTCAGCCCATGCTTCAGTATGTGAGTAACTAACGGCTGTGACAGGAAACCCACGCTCAGCCCATGCTTCAGTATGTGAGTAACGAACGGCTGAGACAAGAAACCCACAACTGAAGCAGTTTGAGTAGATCCTGATTATGCAGGGCTGTTGACCCTTCACACCCCATATCTCGTTCTGGCAGCGTGCATTGAAGAATACCAGTGAATGTCTGTGATCCAAGGAGTACAGCCACTGGCAGGTTCTAGACACGTCGACGAGCAGGGACCACATTAAGGGACACACAAACACCAGCCGTGTGAAGGTAGACCCTGAAGGTGGTTGTGAACACAACAGCTATATCACAAGCGTTGAAGCTTTTGGATTTCCGAAACATTCCTACCAATGTTGTCATTGTCAGTTATGTTTTATTTTGGGAGCAACGTAGGCAAGATCTCCCAAACTGTTGCTGCCGTGTTTAGAATCCGGGATAGCTCTAGCAGAAAGATTGAAATTACATCTGTTACTGATAGCACCATGCCAGTATTGAAAATAAAAGTGAGTGGGAAAACACTGAAATAAGCAAATAGATTGGACAGGTTATAACAGATGGCGGTAGGTGTGCGATAGAAATAAGGAAGAAATTGCACGAGGTTAAAGTGAAAATGAGAGGCTGAGAGGTTTAACGTGCTGACACTTTCTCATTTGACCGCGGCTTGATGGGTTCGTTTCTATTCAACAGTCTATTGGATTTAAATGTTGAACTCTCGTCCTTGACTTAGGAACATAAACTAAAAGGACTACAGAAAATCTGCGGGAGCACACGTAATGGCGGGGAAACACGGGTAACAAGGAAAAGGTAACTCTCACGAAAAATCAGCCGAATACAGCCGCTATTAAGAACTACTTTGGCCCCCCCCCCCTTCCCCCATATCTTTATAGGACATCGCTGTCCTGTAACACCAGCATTTTACCGCTGTCGTTGAATTCTTGGCAAGACTACGCTCAGTAGTTTGCCATTGCTTTCTGAGCGGCCGGCTCACTTATCCCGTAAGTTACCAACAGGGTTGCCAGATCACAGTGATAAAAAAGCCAAGTCATGAAATAAAAAAAATCCCCTCCCACCAAGAAAAAAAAGCCAAACATTACCCAATAACAATAGCTATTAAAAATGTATTTACATCACATGAAAACCTCTTCTTCAAATAAGTATTTCTCTTCATTTAAGTGATATGCACTTCATTCGGTGCAATTTTATCTGACCAAGAGTGCTGCCAAATCCACGGGCTACCATTATTTCACCTAAGTGATCGATGGTGCGTAGGGCACTATGGCAGGCCATGCTAACAGCAATTTGTAACTGCTAATTTGACTTTATCACCAATTTTCTTACTTATTTTAATCACTGAAAGTGTTTTTGTGAAGAAGATGGCACGCTCCACTTGTGTTTTTCTGTTGTTTCATGATTTGCGAGATAGTTCCCAGTGCTGATTGTTATAGTGACCACAGATTACTCACAGGAACATTGAGGATAAAGTTGAAGAAAGTCAAGTATATAACAGGAAACACTAAATATGATTTGTGTACATTGAGTAATGACAAGGAAATACAAAACAAATTCAACATAGAAGTACAGAACAGATTTGAAATTTTGTCTGATCTAGAGATCCTATTCCAGGATGTGGATGATCAATGGGAAACGTTGAAGAATTCAATCAATGTGGCTGCAGAAACAACTATTCCAAAATTAAAGAAGGTGGGTCGTAAGAAATGGATGACTGAAGAAATTTTACACCTCATGGAAACAAGAAGACTGAACAAAAATAATTCTGTCAATTATGAAGAAATTCACAGACAAATCAGAACATTATGTAAGGAGGCAAAAGAAGCATGGCTTGAGGAAAAGTGTTTAGAAATTGAAAGCCAACACAACAGTCAAAATACCAAATTAGTGCACAAAAGAATTCAGGAACTTACTAATAAAAGAACAAGTACATCAACAGGGTGTCTAAAAACTGAAGATGGCAAAATCATAATAGAAAAAGACCAGATTCTACATGTATGGACAGATTATGTGAAACACCTTTATGATGATAACAGAGAAGAACAGTATGATATTAGATTTAATAATGAAGGACCGCCAATTTTGGAGATGGAGGTTCGAAATGTTCTTAAGCATATGAAAGCTAGCAAGGCCCCCGGTGCAGATAACATCACATCAGAAATGATTAAAGCGTTAGAAAAATTTGGACTAGATCAAGTCACCAGACTGCTGAACACATTATATGATACTGGAGATATACCTCCTGAATTATGTAACTCTATATTTATTGCAATCCCAAAGAAATCAGGAACCTTGGAATGTGATCAACATAGAACAATTAGTATAATGAGTCACATCACAAAGATTTTGCTAAGAATTATCATGCAAAGAATGAGGAAGAAGATACAACCTGAAATAGGGGAAGAACAATGCGGCTTTGTAGAAGGAAAGGGTACAGTAAATGCTGTGTATATGCTGCGAACAGTTATTGAACGTGCTATAGAAGTAAACAAGGATATATATCTTTGCTTTATTGACTATACAAAGGCTTTTGATAGCATTAGACATGTCAGCATGGTGGATATGCTTGCAGATCTACAAATTGATGGAAAGACATTAGACTTATAAAAAACATATATTGGAAACAACAAGCTGCAATAAGGATTGATAATGAAGTGGGACAGTATCAGCCAATTAAGAGAGGTGTTAGGCAGGGATGTGTGATGTCTCCAGATCTTTTTTCCCTGTACAGTGAAAATATTTTCAGAAATGTAGAGGATATAAATGGAATCAGCATTGGAGGACGAAACATCAATAACATTAGATATGCAGATGATACAGTATTAATTGCAGACAATGCGCAGGACCTGCAACAATTAGTAGATGCGGTTGTTGTACACAGTGAGCAACTGGGGTTAGAATTAAATTGTAAAAAGACTCAGGTTATGGTCGTCAGTAGGAAGGAAGAAGTGCCACAATGTAATATACAAGTAAATGGAAATATTCTTCAACAAGTGAATCGGTACAATTATCTTGGAACAGTTATAACATCTGATGGGAGATGCCTTGAAGAGATTAGAACAAGAATCGCCATGGCGAAAGTAGCCTTTAGCAAGATGAAAAACATTCTGACCAATAAAAAGATGTCAATTGAAACGAGAAAAAGAGTGTTGAGGGGATACATAGAGCCTGTTCTTTTGTATGGATGTGAAACTTGGACAATGAGCAGTCAAGCTGAAAAGCATCTGATGGCTGCAGAAATGTGGTTTCTGAGGAAAATGCAAAGAATACCATGGACAGACAGAAAAACCAATGACCAAGTACTACAGGAGACAAATGAACATCGTAAACTGATTAGAGAAATTAGACGTAGACAGTCAAAATTTTTTGGACATGTTATGAGAAGAAATGGATTAGAGAACTTAGTGACAACTGGCAAGATCGAGGGGAACAGACCAAGAGGAAGACCGAGAGGAAAATACCTGGATGGCTTGGCCACATAGCATGGACGAGACAGGAACACTGAGCTGATCCACGACACTGGTGATCGAGTGAAATGGCGAGTCATGACCGCCCACGCTTTCCGGCATGGCACATGATTGATTGATTGATTGAAAGTCTTGGAACAATAATTCACCGGCACAATTTGCAATATGCCTGTTCAGAACCATCAGTGGATTTCTTGAGCCACACAAATGTCTTTCCCCATTGATCATTATATGTCCGATTAGTATCATATGATGGTTTCCACTTTGGCATGATAATGGGCTCTATTGTAAGAAATACTTGCCATGAAGGTGTAATGAAATTGAAAACTTAACTGAACAGTAAGGTGGCAGCGCAGTGCGTGAGTGCGCATAGAACAGTACAAACAGTACGAAAACCAAACGTGTTTAATACTTGTTAGTTGTTACGTTCGTTCTCGAGAATGTACCAAAGGGAGTGTAAGCTAAGCTTATTGTTTTGCATTTGTTTTAGCTAATAAGTGTTAAACCAAGATAAAAATTAACTTTACCAATTCAACAAAGAGGCATTTATAGCTAATAACAATTGCCATATCGTTCATTAATATTACTGAGTCGTGTAGTATTGACCTTTGCATGTTCCCCATGCCTTTATAATGCATATTATTTTGTATATTTTTGTTGTTCTCTGTTAGCCTCGAAAGGTGTGTGGATGAAATAATGAATGCAAGAGAGTGATAGAAAGGCAGAATGTTAGACGGGCCTGTGTGCCCAATTCTTAACCCTTTGAAAATAAAGTTTGTCGGTTCGTTCGTACTAGTAACAGAAGCACTACACTAGAGTACACATTCCATCTTCCATCATGTGCCATGCCGATAAGCGTGGGCGGTTATGTTTTGCCATCTCATTTGATCACCAGAGTCGTGGATCAGCTCCGTGTTTCTGTCTCGACCATGCCACATGGCCAAGCCGTCCAGGTATTTACTTCTCGGTCTTCCCCTTAGGTCTCTTTCCTTCGATCTTGCCAGTTGTCACTAAGTTCTCCAAGTCATTTCTTCTCATACCATGCCCAAAACAATTTTATTGTCTACGTCTAATGTCTCTAATCAGTTTAAAATACTTGAGTTCATTCATTGGCACCTTGCCGTCTTGACAGACGATAGTTTGTGCTTCAAAAAGGCATAATAACTATTACCCATGGCGATAGCGAATGTGACAGATAAGGCCAATTCGCGCAGTAAATGTTCGTTCACAGTGGGTGCATGTGATCACGTGGTCATTTCCACCACCATGCACCATCTTACGCCTCACACGCTCGGTGTGTGACTTATCTGCAATAATTTTCTCCTTTGTCTTTATTCCATTTCTGATCTTTGCACTCCAAGCAACACGTTCAGCGGCGATCTTGTTCCCAATGTGCATTATCAATGCCTGTATCAATCATGTCCCGCTTACACACATCTTTGTATCGTAGTAGAGGCCGACCCTGAGATCTCTTACCCATTTGTAATTCACCAAAAGAGATGTCCTTTGGTATTCTACCATCATCCATCCTCCTAAGATGTCCTATCCATCTAAGTCTACGAAGACTGAGTATGGAATAAACCGTCACACAACCTGATCTTTCCAATACTTCAGTATTTGTGATTTTGTCTTGCCGCTTAATACCAAGAATTCTTCGCAGACACCGCATATAAAAGCTGTTTAAACGTTTCTCTTGGCGTGAGTAAGTTGTCCAGGCTTCACTGCTATAAAGAAGAGTATTAAGGCCAGCAGGCTTGATAGACTAAGGACTTTTGTTTTGGCAGTAAGCTTCCTGTTCTCCCAGACACGATCTTGAGTACACATTACTATAGCATATATTATATCTTGAGTACACATTACTATAGCATATATTATATCTTGAGTACACATTACTATAGCATATATTATATCTTGAGTACACATTACTATAGCATATATTATATGAGATAGGAATAGTTAGATACGCGTGACTCAGGCGACACAGTAAAAGATTGATTGATTGATTGATTGATTGATTGATTGATTGATTGATTGATTGATTTAAGAACTGACATCACAGCGGTAAAAGATGACAAACTCAAACACAATGTACATCCTTACCCCGAACGCAAACCCGGTCAACAGAAATAACATTGGAGAAAATAATAATAATAATAATAATAATAATAATAATAATAATAATAATAATAATAATAATAATAATAATAATAATAATGCTGAATTAAAGTAAAGTAAAAATGTTAACATAAGCTAATCACAACACAACGAATCCGACATTTCGATCTTAATGATCCTCATCGGGAACAACACAAACAGATGTAAACGAAATGAAATAAGAAATTAAAACTAAAACTGAAACTGTGGTGTAGACAATAAAGGTAAAAGTAAAAATGTTATAATAAGGGTAATGAATGCAATATATGCAAGTAAAACCTGAAGAAACCAAACTGTGATTGTATAGGACGGTGTGGGGTGTATCACGGGGACAGGAGCCGTGAGCTATCTATCGGCGTGAGAGCCTAGTGAGCAAACAAACATGAGAACATATATATGTAGATCATATATAAATAAATCATAACAAATGGAGTCAGTATTATCATTCGATTTCTAGACAACTATAAAGCAATATCATTACACCTCTGACAACTATAAATATTATCATTACAACTCCTCCTTACACCGGTCAGGTGGACTAAAATGTCGACTTCTCGTCCTTGATATAGTGACGTAAATTACAAGTACCTCAATGGGTTCACCTGATGGCGAGGGACACTGGTAATAGGGAAAGCAAAAAATCAGTTCGGTGCACTAGAAATATTAGCACGTGTTTGGACAATGCTTGAATTCAAAAGGGAGCGAAAAAAAAAAAAAAAAAACGACCCCTGACACATGGCAAGTAAAAAAAAAATGTATTACAGACACAGAAATTGAAGACGAGATTACTGATTGTCCGGCAGTTAAAATACGTCACTATATAAAGAGATACGGCCCCATTGATTTCATGCAAAAAAACAGGGGGAGGATGTTGTTACACATCTTCAAGCGTATTCTGGTACATGGTGCCAGCCCCAGTTGTTTCTGGACCAAAGGGTGCTCCAAGGATGTATGGGGATATTCCGAGTGCTGTGATTACGGTTGTCAACTCATCTCAACACAACACAACTCAACTCAACACAACTTATCTCAACACAACACAACACACCACAGCACAACTCAACACAACTCATCACAATATAACTCAACCTAACACAACTCAACTCAACACTACTCAACACAACACAGCTCAACACAATTCATCTCAACACAACACAACTCAACACTACTCAATAAAACACAACACAACTCATCTCAACACAACATAACTCAACGCAACACAACTCAACACAACTCATCTCAACACAACACAGCACAACTCAATAAAACACAACTCAACTCAACACAACGAAACACAACTCAACTCAACACAACACAACTCAACTCAACACAACACAACACAACTCAATAGAACACAACACAACTCATCTCAACACAACTCAACACAACAAAACTCACGTCAGTACTACAAGGATGGTGTGGTGGGTATCACGTTGACTCTCTTGACTTCCCAGAACATTTCCAGACGCTCATTCTAGGTAGGGTCGACCCGGAAATCCATGTCAATGTAAAAAAAAAAAATCCGCCACGATGAGGATTGGAACACACGACAACCGAGCCTCAGGCACATAATGTCCTTATGAGCAGGTCCTGTGCAGAACGTCGCCCTCATCCAGGCCCGCCCATAAGTCTCTCCATCCTTTGCCAGTTCTCCCGCCTCATTTTCCCCCATAGTGTCTTCAGTATCCAGCGCCCAGCGTCGTGCTCGCCAGCCCCTGCCTCGTATGCCCGGAACCACGCCTCCAATAACTCTTCTCCCCATGCCACGTGGGCTGTTTGTTATGGTCACAGTATTTCAGTTTCCGAGACACGACGCTCGCCAGATGTCGTCTATGTTCACATCTTGTAGAATGTGAATTTTTGTTGCTGTTGCCTTCGCTCGCTTTGAAATCAAGCGTGGTCAACACATATGCTACTACGCGTAATTTCCGTGCACTGGACTGAGTTTTGCGTTCGGATTAGCCTTCCTTATAACCAGTGTCCATCTCCATCGGTCGAAGCCACTCCGACTTCGGAGGTACTTGTAATTTACGTCCACAAGTCAAGGACGAGAAGTCAAGATTTTAGTCCAACTGACCGGTGTAGGGAGTTGAACCCGCTATCTGGGCATCAGCACACCGGAAGTTTAAGAGCAAGCGCTGTTATCCATTCGGCCGTGCTGATCTCCATATCAAGAGCTGAAGGAATCTTAACTGAGGGTACGCGAAGACACAGGGGAGTTGAGTGTTTAAGTCTCCTTAAGGCGACTTTGAATACGGAGATGGCACTTTATGATGATGACCGAGAGTATTGGAGTATTGACTGACTCGGTGATTTCTGCGTTGGCTGTTACTGTGATTTATTGCTGTTGATTGAGTGACTGATAGGTACATTATTTGACTGAGTGATTGATTCGTGCTTTGGTTGATTTATTGACTGATTAGCGCATTGGTTGACCCCCAAATCCCCCCCCCCCCCCCTTTTTTTTTTCTTCATTACATAGTATACGTAAAAATGGAAGCTAAATTTAATAACACATACTAGAACAAGTCTAGATGTATACATAAAACGTAATTTGCGGGTCAACTTCCGTCATAAAACGAATTTCAGAAGGGTTGAAGTTCACAACCATAAAGTATGGAGGGTAAAACAATATCAGTTAATCGGGTCTTGTATTAACGCGATCGTGAAATAATCTTAACACCCCCCCCCCCCCCTCAGAAACCCCAAAAATTCGCCCAGCCAGCCAGCCAGCCAGCCAACCAGCCAGCCAGCCAAGCAGCCAGCAAGCCAGTCAACCAACCAATTAACTAGACGGCGACCAAGCCAACCAAACAAGCAGCCAGCCAGAAAACCAATCAACTAGGCAACCAACCAAACATTTAATCTATCAACCAACCAACCAGCTAACTAACCCACTAACCAGCTAGCCAACCAGCCATTCCACCCACCAACCATCCCACCCATCAACCAACCAACCAACCAACCATTGTGCAACAGCTATGTTTGTATAGTGCTTCATTTATTTGAGGGTTAGCTGTTTAATTAACTGACTGATCGCTGGAATAGCTTGAATATTTGATTTACAAACGTCATTTTTGATGTGACCACCGGCATATTTCAGTCGACCAGCCCCAATACATCCCCTTGTCGCCAATCATCATGCTCCTATTCCTGATTGCCATTGGGATTGTCGTGAAATGGAGAAAGTAGGTGACACTTTCTGCTAGTCGTATTCACCTTTTATTCGTTAACCTACCCTTCTTGTTATGTGTGTCAAGTGAAGGTATGTATATTTACGTACTTGCCTACAAATTGCTTGTCCAGTTTACAGCCACGTAAGTCCTAACCCGTTTCCTCCTCTTCTTCCTCCTTCTCCTCCTGCTTCCATCCTCCCACTACTCCTCCTTCACAAACATCACTTAAACTTCTTTTTCCTCCTCCCTCTCCCCTCTTTCTTCTTCTTTCATCCGCATCCTTTTTTTCTCCTAACTTTTGTGAAATAATTAGCAGTTGATGTGTCTGTAGCTTAAGGGTTACATGCATTGATGATTGATTGATTGATTGATCTAGGAACCGGCATCACAGCATTCGGGACATTCCTATAAGCGCTCCGTCCCCATCCCCAGCAGCCAGCGAAGAGTTCCAACACCAATAGTACCAGTAGCAATCTGATTATATGTCCGTCTCGCCTTTCCTCTGAGCGTCGAGCGTCGGCCAGATCCCCTCGTCACTCCTCGCTGTCTCATTCTTGCCAGACCATGGTGATCCATTTGCTCCTCCGAGGTGTACACGTGCTCCCACAAGGCCGCAACCACGTCTGCCTTGTCATGCATCAATACTCCACCAAGTTTTGCCGAGCCAGCCAATCTGTCCGCCTGTTCATTCACCAGCACACCGGCATGCCCCGGAGAAAAGATCCAGTGATGCTTGCCACCCGTGACCTCCGAAGCAAAGCAAGCCACTCTGCCAGAAGCTGGCCTGTCCTCACCTTCCTCAGCATGCTTTCTGTGTCAGTTACAATCACGAAGAGGAAAGCTGCACTGACCTCCCCCATCTCCATTCTTAAGCTAGATGTTGTGGTATCATATGCCAGGCTCTCCTGCACCAAACGTCGACCATTAGCTTTTGCTAAGAACCCCCAGGCACTTCTCCTACCTCTCAACACCGAACCCATCTGTGTAGATAATCACATCACCTCGAGCGAGCTATTATCCTGAATTAGTTGCTGGATTTTCACTTGCGTGGCCCCTGCTGGCTATTCCCTGCACTCCTGGCTCAATGTGATTATAACCCTGCACAAGTCTGACTGCTCCGCTGGCACTCTGACCCACTCCTCTCCTCGCCTAATGTTCTCCAAGATGCACACCTGTCTGATCGTATCCTCCGCCTGAGCCATCCATGATTTCCCTCTTATCAGTCGCTGACCCTTAACTGCGTCCAGCGCCTCATGCAACGGGTGATCTGTGTCTGCAGCTACTCTGAGGTATGCCTTCGCTTGCATCACCTTGAGCCTACCAGCAACAGTAGGCAGACCAAGGATGTAACGCATACACACTATTGGGGTGTCTCTGGTGCATCCTAGAATGACCCGCATAGCTTCATTCTGTATGCGCTCTAATTTCACCAGCTGACTCTTTGAGACAGTGAGCAGTCCTAGTCCATAATCAATCACTGAGAGGATCAAGTTCTGGTATAGTGTGAAAAGCATTCTCTGCTCTGTGTCAATTGCAGCCATAGTTTTAAGTGCATTGAGTCCCTTTTGAGACCTTGTCACAACCGTCTCCACATGGTCCTTGAAGGACAGGCTCCTGTTAAATGTGATTCCCAGATACTTCAGTTTGTTCTCTCTGTTGACGCTTCTACCATATATCACGAGGCTTGGGACATCAGCTCTCACAATCCTGTTGTCAAGAGAGCACCACAAAACAACCACCTTTTCCTGGTGGATGACAGCACTCATTTCAGTGCACCAGTCAATCACTTTATCTACTGTCACCTGTAGCTCCTGGGCTGTTTGCTCCCCATCTTTCCCCTGCCTATATGCAGGAATATCATCAGCAAATGTTAGTATCCTTCCAACCTCTGGTGCTTCTAGGTTTGCAATCTTGCTCGTATACACACTAAAGAACACCGGTGAGATTGCAGATCTCTGTGGAAGTCCCAGGGTTAAAATATTTGGCTCTGAGGTCCATGCACCAAGACGGAGAGCAACCCGACAGCCTAAATGCATAAATGACATCACAGGTATTGATTAGCACTTCTAGAAGACACAGAAAGAATTAGACATCAGATACCAAGGTATAAATTTGCCACTGAGACTCTACACGGTTTTTCCTTCATCTTTGTCTTTCTTTGGAGAGATTTCAACACATATGTGCGTATAGTTTTCCATTTTTCTGTTGTCTACCTTTATTTATTTCTCCTACTTGTTTCTTTAACTGTAACAAGCTGTGCTACGCAGATGACATGGTTGTGGTTGCTGTAAATGAAAAGCAGCTGCAAGAAATTAATGTTACAATTACAACAGACGTATAAAAAAAAAAATTAAAAAAAAAAAGGACTGAATACAGTTTAAAAACCAGACAATGAGAAGTAATGATTATTAGAAAGAAAAACTTTGCACCCAAATGCAACATCACAGTGAATAAAAGATTACTTTAATAACAGCAGATGGAACATGTATAAAGGAGGTTAAATGAAGAATAGCCCAAATGTAACACTTCACAAGATAAGGAATATTGGTACTTTTGCTTTCTTTCACCCCAAACAAAAGGGAATCCCTGGGTATGACGTCACATCCAGGGGTTCCCTGTATTGCGCCGAACATCCAGGGGTTTCCGTGTGTTGCGCCGTAGCTCGGTGCACAATTCTATGCGGCGGTGGTGCGCTATTCTTGCTGTGGCCAGAATCCAACAATGTCCGCAAGAATGGTGTTGAACACATCTAGACCAGCGCATTTAGTCTGTCGGCGCCCACATGAATTCGCACATGTAGGACTCTAGTAGATGCCTGTGTGTTCCATTCTGCCTCTTGTTTCTCTCCTTGGCCGTTCTCCACATGCGCTCGATACATTGAGTATGTGCACCGGTGGTAGGGTCCACAAAGTTGTAGGAGTGGTTGACTGTGAGATGCGTCAATTCGGGAATACTTCCAATTCCGTCGTACGCACGCCAGAGGTCGGAGACTACAGTTGTGCCAGGCCGAATGTGTGTCCTGATCAGCGGCAGAAGCGTTGCTGCTGTTCTGTCTGGAACACAGAACATGAAGCAGTCGGCTGTTTCACGACAGATGCCACCAAATACCCACTGTTGTGGCAATACTCGTCCGACATTATGTTTGCGCCTTGTAAATAGGCTCTCATCTATCTCGACAGTGGTATTTGGTCCTCCGATTACTACCGGATTGACTAACAGTTTGTGGGCACAAACCTCTCGTAGGTAATTACTCCAGTCAACAGTTGCTCTCGGCGACATCCCCAACTGTAACTGGCAAAATGAAATGCTTGTCAACTCTTGAGACCAGCAGTATATGAAAAGAATGATCTGTCTGTACGGGAGACACGAGCCTTGCAGCCATGTGCCTTGTCTCAGCGGGATGTCCTGCCGACATGATGAATGTCGTCGGCATCTCCATCTGTCCTGACGCTCAGTCAGCGATAGCACCATGACATGATTATGAGAACAGCGTCTTGCAGAATGTAAGATGCCATGATGCTGCAGAAAAGCCACGCTACTCTGCTTGTCGCGGACAGCTGCTGCCAGTTCCAGAAAACTCATGATAAGACAGACACTCACACAGAAACGGTTGCCACAGCCAAAGAAACACTGTGGTGTGGGGCAATTGAAACGCACTGACACGCACTCCAGCCGAACACAGAGGAGATCACCGTCGGCGCTAAATATAGCTGGTGACTCTAAATATAGCTCGCAAAGTTTGTTTGGGGTGAAAGAAAGCAAAAGTACCGGAATATTCTCTGCAATTTATCTTTGTCCATCGAGGTGAGGAAAAGAGTTCTTAAGAGCTATATTGAGCCAATCCTGATGTGCGGAAGTGAATTATTGACAATTAACAGACAAGTGTGGAATTATGTGGACGCTGAACTGATATGGCTTCGTCGAGGAATGACGGGAACATCGTGAAAGGATAGAAAGAGCAATGAAGATAGAGTAAAAGAAGTTAACTCATATAGAGAACTGGTTACTTTCGTGAGAAGAGGACAGTCCACCTTCTTTGGGCATGTCATGAGAAGGAACTGGAGTATGTCGCCATCAAGGACAAGCTCGAGGGGAGGAGAGGCAAGGGCTGACCGACAGCTAAGATGCTGGACAGTTTGACATCTTGGAACGAAGGAATGTCGGCATCAGAAATGATTAGCAACACAACAGACAGAAAGCTGTGGACAGCCATGATCACCAACGCCACTCGGCGTCAACTATGAAAAGTTGACTTCTTTCCCCTCTGGTCTGTAAGTGCCCATCAAAATCTGAGAATTAAGTCTCGTGTTTATCAAGTCTAAAGTGTTCGCAGACGGAGGGTGATTCTGGAAGTTGAAGTAAAGTAGGTTAAGGCTCCATGTCCACACCAAATGGCTCGTTGGTCACGTGCTGCTAGATCGGTATGTTTATGATCTAATCGGGTCTCGGTGCGAGTTGTGGTCGGCAAAACTCCGCCCGCCTTGACTTCCCAAGATATTTTCTGATACTCATTATAGGTAGTGTTGTCCTGGGAGCCCAGACCAATTACACACATCTCCTCGATGTGGATTCGGACCCATGACCACAGTTTTACACAGACATAGTTGTGGTAGTAGTAGTGATAGTGGTAGTAGTAGTGGTAGTAGTTGTAGTGGTAGTAGTTGTGGTAGTGGCAGTAGTAGTGGTAGCAGTAGTTGTAGTAGTAGTAGTGATAGTAGTAGTGGTTGTAATAGTTGTGATAGTAGTAATGGTAGTAATAGTATTAGTAGTACTGGTGGTGGTAGTAGTAGTAGTAGTAGTAGTGGTGGTGTTGGTAGTAGTAGTAATAGCAGTGGTAGTAGTAGTAGTTGTAGTAGTCTTGGTGGTAGTAGTGGTAGCAGTAGTAATAATAGTGGCAGTGGTAGTAGTAGTAGTGGGAGTAGTAGTGGTAGTAGTAGTGGTATCAGTAGTAATAATAATGGCAGTGGTAGTAGTAGTAGTGGGAGTAGTAGTGGTAGTAGTAGTGGTAGTAGTAGTTGTAGTAGGGGTAGTAGTAGTGGTCGTAGTAATGGTAGTAGTAGTGGTGGAAGTAGTGATAGTAGTAGTGGTAGTAGTAGTAGTAGTGGTGGTAGTATTAGTAGCAGTGGCAGTATCAGTGGCAGTAGTAGTGGTAGTAGTGGTGGTAGTAGTAGTGGTAGTAGTCATGCTAGTAGTAGTGGTAGTAGAAATATTAGTAGTAGTGGTGGTGGTGGTGGTAGTAGTAGTAGTAGTAGTAGTAGTAGTAGTAGTAGTAGTAGTAGTAGTAGTAGTAGTAATATTAATAGTAGCGGTGGTATTAGTAGTAGTAGTAGTCGGGGTGGTAATAGTAGTGGTAGTAGTAGTCATAATAGTAGTAGTGGTAGTAGAAGTGGTAGTAGTAGTGGTAGTAGTAGTAGTAGTGTAGTAGTAGTAGTAGTAGTAGTAGTAGTAGTAGTAGTGATGGTGGTAGTAGTAGTGGTAGAAGTATTAGTATTAGTAGTGGTGGTGGTAGTAGTAGTAGTAATTGTGGTAGTATTAGTAGTGGTGGTGGTAGTAGTAGTAGTAGTAGTAGTAGTAGTAGTGGTAGTAGTAGTAGTAGTAATAGCAGCAGCAGCAGCAGTAGTAGTAGTAGTAGTAGTAGTAGTAGTAGTATTTGTTATAATACTAGTAGTAATAGTAGTAGTAGTAGTAGTAGTAGTAGTAGTAATAGTAGTAGTAGTAGTAGTAGTAGTAGTAGTAGTAGTAGTAGTAGTAGTAGTGGCAGCAGCAACATAATAATAATAATAAAAATAATAATAATAATAATAATAATAATAATAATAATAATAATAATAATAATAATAATAATAATAAGAAGAAGAAGAAGAAGAAGAAGAAGACGAAGAATGAAAGGCCATATAAGAGATCGATTCTTGGCCTTCGACTGGTGTGCGAACGTTGAACATAATCCAGTAAATGATTCGTTTATTCAAATACCCTTCTTACATGTTCTCTGTTTTGTCTGTGCGACTTTAGGCACCTGAATCTAGTGGAGAACCATGAGAATCGACACGAGCAGTGGGATGCCGAAGTTGCAGAGCAAGTTTACGCCTCTCGGGATGAAGAGGAAGATAAAGAAAGCAAAATCGCCCAGTCAACAATTGAAACGCCCTCAAGCGACATTACAGACGACGGGCAGGCCAAAATCAAACAGAAAACTGGAACTAATACCAAACGCTGAACTAATCATCAAATGAAATAGCAATGGAGAAACTAGCAGCCCGTGGCATGCATGGCTATCGACCTCGGTTGGCGCTACCCAGGTAATGTCGCCACGGTTCAGGGAGAGTGCAATATGTAAAGCCAGTTACAGTTGCATGTAACTTAAGACCGCGCCAATCTGAGATCATGCCGACCGCTCCAGGTCGGTCCATTCATCGTGTCTTAAGCGAGAAAGACGAGATTACTATCGCGGCTCTATTTCTACACCAACTTGGAGGCTGGTATTTCATTGCGTCAGCGATCCACGTTTTGTCGTGTTCTTAGATTAGGGTTGCCTAATCTTGTAACTGAGAAACCGCAACGCTTCTCATAGAACCAAAGATGTTACACAAATTAATGTTAGTCACGCTTCATCATCATCATGTGCCCCGCCGACTAGCGTAGGCGTTCATGTCTCGCCAAAGATCACTGTCCTTGGTGTTTCCGATCAACTCTGTTCATGACATACCTTCATGCCACCATCTCATTCCATTCAGAATCATTTCTATCTGTCTGCCTCTGTCACTTTTCCCACTGATCTTTCCAAGTGTCACGATGTTATCTAATTATGTGACCATAATCACACCGTGCCGAATATCAAGGTGAACGGTCATAGTCTAAGTGTTGTGGACAAATTCACCTATCTTGGCAGCACTGTGTCACAAGCTGCCACAATTGATGACGAAGTGAATGCAAGAATCTCCAAGGCCAGCGCGGCTTTTGGCAAACTGTACCAGAATGTATGGGACAGAAATGGAATAATCCTGCAAGCAAAGCTGAAAGTCTACAAAGCAGTTGTATTATCCACACTGCTATATGCTTATGAAACCTGGACTGTTTATAAGCGACATGCTAAGGAATTAAAGCACTTCCACACAGTCTGTCTTAGGAAGCTTATGAAGATTAAATGGCAAGACAAGATCCCAGACAGTGAAGTCCTAGAAAGAGCGTTCATGCCCAGTATCCACTCACTAACTAATGAAGAATCAGATTCGCTGGCTGGTCACTTGACTCGCATGCCAGATCACAAGCTCCCTAAACAAATTTTTACGGCGAGCTGCATTGTGGTAAACGCTCCCAGGGTAGCCAGAGGAAACGCTTTAAAGACACTCTGAAGATCTCACTAAAAGCTTTTGGAATTCATCATGACACCTGGGAGACTGCTGCCTAAGACCAAAATTTGTGGTGTACATCACCAGTGAAGCAAACAGGACTGCAAGAGCTGTGAAGAAAAGGCTGGACAGAAAAAAAAAAAAAAAACCACTGCAAGAGATCCTCCTGGAACGTCAAGCATTTTTGCCCACATTGTCAAAGAACATTTCGAGCCAAAATAGTCCTTATCAGCCATCTTAGAACTCACGGCTCCATACTCTCAACCCCACTGGATGAAATGAATGGTCATCATCATTCTTGATGGACAAACAACTACATGTGACCAAATACAAAGAAAGCCGTTTGTCTTTTTCTTATAGTTGTATACAACATTCTACTTTCATTAGCCTTTCCAGGCAAATGTTGTTTGTTATTCTGGCAGTCCAAGGTATTCGTAACATTCGTCTCAGGAACCACATCTCTGTTGCTTCCAAGTACTTCCTGATTTGTTCTTTCACGTTCCATGATTCACTACCACACAGCAAAACAGGTTCTAAATAACAAGTCAGTTTTATCTTTCTTGCATTCAATGAGAGTGACTTCATACATAAGTTATTTTTCGTTTTCTTAAATGCAACATTTGCACGACAAATTCTGCTATGTACCTCAGTCACAAGTTAAACGGTTATACCAACCGAAAATCGAGAAACAGTTCGATTTAATTACATCTGTCATTTGACAGGACAAAACCTGGTAGCAACTGGACTTCCAGAAATCATATTTCGGAGCAGTGAATTGTTTTATAAAATACCGAGATTGTCCCGGAAAACACGGTCGTCTGGCAACACATTTAGTATTTTGTGTGTGTGTTTGTTATGCGCTCGCTCGCTTTGAACTCAAGCGTAGTTGATACACACTACTTCTAGTAGTGCTGGACTGAATATTGCGTGTGAATTAGTTTTCCCCATTAACAGTATCCCTCGCCAATTCGACTTCAGAAGTACTTGAAATTTACGTCCACAAGTGAAGTACGACAGGTCAACTGTTAGTCCAACTGTCCGGTGTATGGGTTGAACCCCTTACCTCGGCATCAGCACACCGGATGTTTAAGAACAAGGCCATAGTGGCCTACCTATCTTAGCAGGATCTGGTGTATAAATGTTTATCTGTATGTTGAAGTATATTCTGGTCTACACACGTTATCTGTATATTAATGTATGATCTGGTTCATAAATGTTTACCTGTAAGTTGAAGTATAATCTGGTCTGTACGCGTTTATCTGTATATTATTGTATGATCTGGTCCAAAAACTGCAAGTATTTATTGGTTGTACTGCTGTAGCCATCTGTTGAACAGGCCAGTTATTCTTCTGCTTGGCAGAAACTATGGCAACTTCGTACAAATTGATTTATTTGGTTGTTTTTAGATTTGAGGTTTAAAGATTGAGCACAACCCACTACTGGCAACGCTGATCGTATACCGGCACGAACCTTAAGCCTTGTCCACGTCAGATTGGAAGCACTAGACTCGAGTTTCTCTCTCGTTTGAGCTCGTCGGAAGTGAATATCCCTGACTGGACCCGGAATAGAACTTCGGATCATTGAAACAACCAAATAAATCAATTTGATTATTGCTCGCTGGACTTTAGGCGCTTGTAGTGCCTTGCCAGATTGAGAAAGACCTGATCATTCGAGGCCACATCGATTGACGGATGTCAGTCGCGGCGATCGGTCAAATTTTGAGTTAAAGCCTACGTTGGGTGACGTTGTGATATTCTAGTATGATAATTGGTAGCGTCTAGCGTGAGTCGCGTAGTCAGTGGTTGCACACACACCTCACACTGCCAATGATCCGCAGTTCGATCCCGGGTCAAGTCAGGGATATGCACTACTGACGAGCTTAAACGAGAGCGAAACTCGAGTCTAGTGCTTCCAATCTGACGTGGACAAGGCTTAAAGTTCGTGTCGGAAATACGATCGGCGTTGCCAGTAGTGGGTTGTGCTCAATCTTTAAACTTCGTGCAAGTTACAATATAGAGTTGTCTGGAGCTACTTGATTACATTCGATGTACTACCGGGGGTTTGTAAAGTCTCACTACACTTTGTATGTAGAATAAATTTGAAAAACGAAGAACATGATGTCATAAAAAATGTGCACCACAGTCCATCTTGAAGCAATATGCAGTGAATGGGTGTCGTCAGCTGAGGTAATTTTTTTGCACTCCAAACAGAATGGTGTTATCAACGGAAGAAAGCATGTTTTTTTTCCACATTTGTTCTACATACAAAGTGTAGTGAGACTTTTGGGGCTGAGTGGTCTCGAGGTATGGTGTCCGCCTTGATAGCTGGAGGTCCCGGGTTCAAGCCCCGGCGAGGGCTGGGATATTTTCACGTAGACTTCTAGTAACAAAAATTTCCCGTGGTCTCTGGGTAGTGAGATCGGACGCTCATGTGATATCATTGCGCATGTAAAAAAAAAAAATCTCTTGGCAATTGGAAATCGAAAAAGAGTAGCCTAACGGCGCTGCCAGGGCAAAATTTCGAGTTAAAATTCTACCTAAAGTATTTCAGGATCCTCGCCGGTGCTACGGGGTCGTGTACTGAACTGAGATTATCCGAACTCAGGCTTGAGTTAGGAGTAGAACGGAGCACTTATGGGTTACACCCGTGTGCCGTGATGTTGATCCGTCGACTAAACTAAAATAGTGAGACTTTGACACCGCCCCGTATATTGACTCAATCATTCGGAGAGCGCATGTATTGAGATTATGTGTGATTTCATCGGTGTTAAAACCTGTCCATGCAGGTGTGTGATTTCATCGGTGTTAAAACCTGTCCATGCAGGTGTGTGCGTACGCATGTGCTTGCGACTGAATGTTTGTGCGTGGATATCAGTTCTGCTCGGTAGGAACATTAGTAGCTTCAATACACGTTACAGTATATCATTATCTGGAGCCAGTTGATTACAAGGTGGTGGTACTTGATTAACTCCATCAGTCTGAGAGCACATGTAATGAGATTAGTGTGTGCTTTTATTTGTGTTAATACCTTTCCATGTATCTGTCTAATTGTCTATATGATTGTCTGTCTGCCTGATGGTCTTTTTGTCAGGAATAATCGTGTCTTTAGCTGATTGTTTTTCTGACCCTTTTACCAGTTCGTTTTCGTTACTATGTGTTTTGCATACTTCTGGTTTCCGGAAGAACAGCCTATGGTGAACGGAAGGCCCAATATACGGAAGTGAGGCTAAGCAGCCATGTGCAGGACGTGACGATTCCTTGGGTGAGCCCAGTACCAGAGCGCTATGTATCGGCTCTGCAAGTATGGAAGCCTCCTTGGATGGCGGGGAATGCCCATGGTCTGCCCCTGCCTTCCCTTGAGGGCTGACCAGGATCTTTGGCTGTTCTATATGGACCAGCTGGGATGGGGGATAACACCACAACAGTGAGAGTCAAACGTCCTAAGAAACCCCCGGGAAGGTTAACCCGGTCAACAAATGCCCGCAGAAGTCGGATGTGTCGGCCTAACGGCGCAAGAACGCAGCTCTGCTGTAAACAGGCACAACGCAACCACATCCGAAAAAAAACTCCGGATGAACGAAGAAGAAGAAGATATAAAAAAATAAGAAAAATCAAATCAAATCAAATCAACTTTATTAGGGTTACAAATTGGGCGCGCAGGCCCGTCTTACATTCGGCCCTTCCAATCACTCGTCTTTCGTTCATCATGAGCATTATACATTTACATAGGAAGAAAAATAAACATTGTGAAATGAATGTTGTAAACATAAACAAGGCTAATTACCATGTTATGAGGCCCATCTCCCACCTATCCATACATCACCCCACCCACACAACACCCCCACCTACCCACACACACGCGCACCAAGGGACACATACACACCCCCACCTACCCACACACACGCACACCAAGGGACACATACATACCCCACCAACCGACCCATCCTCCTCCCGCACATCCCCCACCCACACACACACTGCCCTCACCTGATCCCCCAACCAAAACACACTCGCCACCCACAAACATTCCCCCACCAACCCACACATCCCACCCACATACACATCCTAACCCACACATCCTCTCCCCACCCACACCTCAAACCACCCATCCCCCAGCCACATCTCCATCGACAACATATTCCCCACCCATGCACACAATCCCCCACCAACCCACACATCGCACATCCACTCACACATCCCCAAACCATGCACACACATCCCCACCAACTGACATGTCCCTACCCCCCCCCCCCCCACACACACACATCTCCCTAACCACCCATACATCCCCAATCCACTCCCACACACCCCACCACCCACACATACAACTTCCACCCACCCACACATGCCATAACCTAATCCCCCACCACACAATCCCCCACCCGCACATCACATACACCCCCTACCACGCACTATTCCCAACCCACGCACCCACACACACATATCCCTCACCAACACATCCCCACTTACACACCACACACATATCCCCCACCCAGATACCACACAATATTCCCACCCACACCCACACAGATACCCTTACCCATCCACCCCACATACCCCCACTCACACACCACAAAAATCCCCCACCCACACACACATACCTCACCCACACAATATCCCCAACCAACACACCACACACCTCTCCCCACCCACACACGCATTCCCTACCCATCCACCAACACACACTCACTCGCGCATACATCCTCCACTACGCACCCACACACCCCCACCCACCCCCAACCAAACATCTCTCGATCACAATACCCCTACCCACACACATCCTCCACCCACTCACACATCCCACCCCGACACATACAACTCCCTCACCCACCTACACATCCCTAAGCCACTCACACACCCCACCCACACATTCCCCATCCACACACACACACATCTCCCACCCACACAACCCCACATACTTCCCCCAATCACCACAATCCCCTACTCACCCACACATATACCCCACCCATACGCACATTCCCCGCAACCCATCACACACATCCACCACACCACACACTATCCTCTACCCATACCAGCACAAACATACCCTCCACCCACACATCATTCACACATCCCCCACCAACACACCGCACACATATCTCAAACCCACACACCATACACTTCTCCCCACCCGCCCTTGCATCCCCAATCCACCCAACACAATCCCCTACCCACACAACCCCGCCTCCCACACATACTTCCTCAAACCATCCACACATCTCCACCCACATAAACAGACATCTCCCGCATTCGTCCCATACACATATCCTCCACCCATACACACATCCCCCACACCCATTCCAACACCCCTACTTTCACCCCCACACATCCATCCACACATCCCACCAACACCCACAAATACCACTACCCACCAAAACCCACACACCCCAACATATCCAAACGCATATCCCCACCCACACACCCCCACCCACACATATCCCCACACTCACACACATCCTCCACATATACTCACACTTCCTTACATCTAGACACATACAAAATGTCTCACGTTAGTATTGAAACTAGTATGAACAAACTCCCACACTTTACTCACACACATACACTGACACTTGTCATGAGCAGTCTCATAAAAATGTTAAACATGGAGAAAAATGTGTACATAAAATGTATGTGACGTAAAAATAGTGATGCTCTCTCTCTCTCTCTCTCTCTCCCTCTCTCTCTCTCACACACACACACACACACACACACACACACACACACACACACACACACATACATTCACTCTCACGCTCACACATTCACTCTTCCGCTCATTCATTCACTCTCCCGCTCATTCACTCTAACGCTCACTCATTCACTCTCACGCTCACTCATTCACTCTCCCGCTCACTCATTCACTCTCACGCTCACTCGTTCTGTCTCTCATTCACACTCACTGACTCTCTCACTCAAACTACAGTAATGAACATTAGTTTATATTATGCATGATAAAATCAAATGGTATTTAACTGATAATATGACAGATGAGAATACACAAACATATGGATTCGCGTGTTACATAACATGCGTGTTACACGACATGCATCTGCTCAGCTCTCTCTCTCTCTCTCTCTCTCTCTCTCTCTCTCTCTCTCTCTCTCTCTCTCTCTCTGTCTCTCTCTCTCTGTATTCTTTCATATACACACACTCACACGCATGCGCACGCTCACACACACACTAACACATCAACTCTCCCACTGGGGAGAGTACCCCAACTACTCTGGGGTATTTTGAGATATAATTTTATTCACTAATTTGGCTTTGTTGAAAAGGAAGCGCTTTTGTAGTGGTAGAAGTCTTAGATGACTGTACAAATTATTACTTTCAACGTGCTTTATGCCAGAAACCAGACGAATAGCGCGGTTTTGTAGAGAACATAGTCGTTTTAAATTAGATTTAGGGCAACCATCCCAAACTGTGGAACAGTAATGGAGATGTGATTGGATATAGCATGTGTAGAATATTTTTCGTGTGCTTTCGTCCAGGAAGTGCTGAATTTTAGCAAGTTGGTAAACTTTTTGTGCTATTTTCTTGGTAAGAGCGTGAACATGAGAGCTCCAGTTCAAATGGCTGTCTATTAAAAGCCCTAGTGCTTTATGTTCAGTCACATTAACTATAGGTAACGTGCCCATGCAGAGTTCGAGCGGTGATCCAGTTATGGCTAGTGTTTGTAGTTTTTGTCTTGTCGTTATTAGCATGGATTTGGTTTTGTCGATGTTAATTTGCATGCGGTTTTCATTGCTCCATCTAGTAAGATTATCAAGTTCCTTTTGTAAAGAATTCTCTAGCACAGCTGGTTCGGTCATGTGATGAGAAGAGAGACATTGGAGAACATCGTGACAACTGGAAAGATCGAGGGGAAGAGACGCAGGGGCAGACCAAGAGAAATGATGCTGGATGGGCTGAGACGGTGGCATGCAGGAATTTCATCAGCAGAGGTGATCCAGAACACCAAAGACCGAGATCTGTGGAGAGCCATGAACACCTACGCCAGCCAGCAGGGCACTTGATGATGATGATGAAAGTATTTCAGTTTCCGAGACACGACCCTGTTTATAAGGCAGTTTTCTCCCATGTTCAGATCTTGTAGAAGTTCAGTATTTTGTTCTACATCTTGGACCTTGATATTCTAAGAACTTTTTTTAAATAGCGTTTCAGCTCAAAAGCCCCCATTGTATTCTTTAGTGGTTGTCCGTGACTCACATTCATATGTTGCTACAGGAAATATACTTGTCCTGAAAAATGTTATTTTAACTTGTTTACTGGTTTTATGCTACAGGTTGTTAATATTCATGTAGCTATTGCATGCAAAATCAAGATCATAAACATAAAACTTGTAAGGCTTCTCTCATGTGTGTTATCAGTTATCAGTTATCAGTTGGGGTATCTTCATTGCACTCCGGACATGTCCATAGGTGCTCAGATCCTCCCCCCCAGCATATGCATCAGCGTCCGGTGGCTAATAGTGCCAGTTCTGTGTTGGTTGACGAGGCGCTTTGTTTTCCCGATGTACCTCTCGCGTCTGGCTGTGCCGATTCTTACTCCAAGGTCTTTCATCCTGGACAGCGATGTGGAATCACTGACGTCAAAGTCCTCTGTTCTCGCCATATCTTTAAGGACGCTAATAACATCGGCACGATCCATGGGCTGGCCATCTACAGGGGGTGCAGAGCCAGCCAGTTTGTCAGCTCGTTCATTTCCCTCGACTCCCGCATGTCCCGGGACGAAGATGAAGGTGACTTTACGGACAACAGACTTCCGCAGCGATTCAGTCCACTGTCTACGTACAGATCCAGCTTCGACCTTCTGAACCATGCTCATTGAATCACTTAGTACACACACGTTGGTATAATGCTGTGATTCCAGCCATATGAAAGCCTGTGTAACTGCCATCACCTCCATCGTCATGCTGCTCGTGGTCATAGAGTGGGCACCACTGGATTCTTGAACGGTTCGGCCCGCTGAACGGGCTGTAAATGCCCACGCACTTCTCTGCTGCTTTACAACAGATCCATCTGTATAAATGAGCACTTCGGGGCTATCTGAGTGTTCGTAGATGAGCGCGTTAACATCTGCATTGACATCAGCAGGGTTCTGCTCTCTGCACCGTCTGTCGAGTGTGATAATGCAGGAGAAAGTGCACTTAAAAGCTGGAGGCACCGGCACCCATTCCTTGCCGGGGTTGATACTGGTAAGACTGCAGACCTGTCTGACGACATCTTCCGCCCGACCCATCCATGATTTGCCCCTCTTTAGCCTGTCACCCTTTTCTCTGAATATAGCGTCATGCAGAGGGTGCTGCTCATCTGCACTTATTTTTAAGTATGCACGAGCTCTCCAGATCTTGATGCTGTGTTCCATTGTCGGGAAGTCAAGGAGGTATCTCATTGCTACACAGCTGGTGTCTCTCGTGCAGCCCAAAATGATGCGCATGGCTTCGTTTTGTACCTTTTCAAGTCTTCCAATCTGTGTAGGGCTGACAGTGAGGATGGCCAAGGCATACTCGATGCATGAAAGCACAAGTCCTTGGAACAGAAGTATTAGCAGTCTTTGCTCGATATTGGCAGTCGCCATGACTCTCATTGCTGACAAACCTTTTCGAGCCTTCGTTATGACATAATCGACATGATCTCTGAAGGACAGGCTACGATCAAGCCTCAAGCCAAGATATGTCATTGACTGGGTTCTACTCAAACTGCTCCCATCCATTCTCACTGCCGGCAGGTCTATTTTCACAATATGGTTGTTTAGTGAGAACCATGTAACCGTTGCCTTTGCAGGGTTGACAAGGGCAACGGCATCAGCACACCATGAGGAAATTCGATCTAGTTCGCCCTGCATATCATTGGCAACCGCCTGTCTATCTCGACCCTGTCGATACACGAGGATGTCATCAACGAATGACAGAGTCCTACCCCTCCCGTCCAACTGTTGTTCAGTGATCGGCACCGTATACACGTTGAATAGTACTGGTGACAGTGGTGAACCCTGCGGCAATCCTGGACATATCGTTATCGGCTCAGAAGACCAACTCCCGCATCTTAGCACCATCTTCCTTTGGAGCAGAACTGCAGCTATCCATCGTACAAGGTGAGGGTGCACTTTCAGTCTGAGGAGGGTTTGCATCAAGTGCTCGAAAGATACTCTGTTATATGCGTCCTCTAAGTCTATGGCGGCCGCACATGTCTCTTCTCTGACCTGAAATCCTTCGTAAACATCTTGAGCAAAGACCGCCGCATTCAGCCATGACTCTTTGTTGCGTCTGTATCCTCCAAGTGTGGGCGGGAAGCAGCCGAGCTGTTCCAAGTCCCAAGCAAGTCTGTGTGCTACAATTTTCTTCAGTAGCTTGTCAACAGTATTCTGCATCGTAATGATTCTGTAGCCGCTTATCTTGGAATGGTCTTTGTTCGGTTTTGGCAGCGGCAGCAAGTAGCTGTGTAGCCATTCTTCTTTGACCTGGCCCGTCTGGATACTGGTGTTGAATTCTCTGGCCAGTTCTTCCATGTCATTATCTGATATCACCAGTAGGTCACCATATCGGATGCCGTTAGGTGATTTCTTGAGCATCGCACGCAATATCTCAGCTGTGATGGTCCATTATTCGTCTGTCCCGACCCCCTCGCACAATTGAGAGAGTGTCGTTGTGGTCCTCTGTCTGGCGGGCTCGTCTTTCTGGTCAGTCTGTTCTATGTAGCGTGCAAGAAGGGCCTTACCTTTATCCGCATCCGACTTTTTCCATGCGAGGTCTGTGCCTTGAAAGTCTGGAATACCCCTACGTTGTGCATCACCGTTCATGCTCTTGTGGAGGCGCCAGAATGTCGTAAGAGATCGCTCGGAGCACACCTTCCTGCAGAACTCGTCCCATTTCTCGGCCTTGGCCTGTTTGGCGCAGGATTTGAATAAAGTCGTCGTCCTATCGACCTCAGTCTTCAGGTTCGCCAACTCAACCTGTGGCATGTTAGCCTTTCTGGCCTTTTGCCAGTCTTTGACAGCCTGCCCCTTTCCCAGCCATGCCTTCTCGACCTCTCCATTCCACCATGGTGGCTGCAGCCATCTTTCTTGTCTCCTGCGGGAGGAAGTTAGTTTTCTTCTTCTGATGTTGCTTATGGCGTCTTGACCAGTGTTGTCGTACGGGAAGGCATTTGTCTTGTTTCTTTGACTCATGGCCCCCGTCTTTCTTGATCAGGATGACACAAGGGTAGTGGTCACTATCGTGGTATCCCAATGTGCCCCACCGGCACCTTGGTGCGATGGTGGGCGACACCAGAGCCAAGTCAATGACGCTGTCAGAGTCACCTGGTCGAGTGGCTATTCTAGTGACCTTCCCATCATTCAGACAGATTAGGGCAGCAGATGCCAGGGCGTCCTCCAGATCTTCTCCCTGTCTATTGGTGATGCAATTCCCCCATTGACTGCCTCTGGCATTGAAGTCCCCACAGTAGATGATATGCCTTTCATCCATATCGAACAAACTCTGCCATTGTCGCACGTCGACCTTCCCATTTCGCGCATAAACGTTCACGATTACAAGCTGCACTGGTGTCATTATTCTTAATGCCTGCACTTGCAGGGCATCACTGTTCCAGGAAGACATATCGATCTCAGACACTAGTATGTTGTCGCGGACCAGAATGGCCTGTCCGAGGTGCCGCCTGTTAAAGAATCCCTGAAATCCCGCTACATTGACTGTTCCGTCGCCGAGCTGTGTTTCTTGTAAGACTACAATATCGTTTCCGTATAGTAGTTTTTCAAGAATGGGTCGGCGTTGACTAAATGATGCACAGTTCCAGTACAGTACTCGAACGTTTCCGACACCCAATCTGTCACACTTTAAACGCCTTCTGCGCGCACCCGCCCTCTTACCACGTTGTGTCCTTGCTGGTCGTCTGGTCGTCATGTTAGGCTTAACTATCGCCACTGGGCGCCGATGATACGCCGAAGAAAGTCCGGGCGCGCGTGCACGAACTCCGTTGCACGGTCCGAACTCCATTTCACCACGAAAAAACACTTAATCCATACACATTTCGGAAAAAACACGTTCCATTTTACGGGACGAAGAAATGTCCCGCCATCTTGCTTCAAGGGAACTCACCTTTATTTGCCTTTAAACTACCGTTCTCTGGAGTCAGAACCACAAACTTCACATGTATAAATTCTTTTGTCACCTGTTAGGAAGTTATTCTGAGTAAAACCATGTTCACACACACATCAGACTTCAGAATCTTATTTTCTGCAGTTCTTTCATCAGATGAGTCGACATTATTATGCCGATCCTAGTCACTACCACGGACATGACTAGGATTTTGTGAAACACCAAACGCACAAGCTGTTAACCTACTTTTATCCCAATCATTCACAATGTGGTGTGCATGCTTTTGAGAAAAATCAAATTCGCAAGCTGGCAACTTCATTTTAACCCAATCATTCAGAGTGTAACAAGCATGCGTTTGAGAAAAATCAAATTCGCCAACTGGCAACACACGTCTATCACAGTCATTATTTAGAGAGGCACGATTTAGTGTTTTTATTTTTTTGCGTGTGTCTTAGTCCTGGTGACAAGACACTGTCTTGCCGTAAACTTTGTGTTGTTACACTGCCAATGACATGATCACAGTTGACATCATCAATACAAGACAGGTCTTGGCTGCCTATTGATTCATGAATTGTGTGAGATGACATCCCCTTTAATACAAAAACAATTTGCCTCATGGAATCTGAATGCTGTATGATGTGATTGCTTTCGACTTCTCTGTAAAACCAGCATGCCCATCTGTACAGCGACATCTGGTGAGACAGCAGGGATCTGAAATATAAAAACAACAATCACAGTCACTTAATTCTTTATCTCGCCATGACCAGCGGAACAATTACAAAAGTATAAACATTTGCACACTGAAGGGTTGTGTGTGGCCTGTTCTTTTATAGGATGTGCATGCAGGGACGATGTGATTTTTAGACAAAGGTTGAAAAAATCTTGGACAGACAAAACTACAACCGCTGAGGTATTGACAGCTGCAGGCGTTACTCATCATCATCATGTGCCATGATGATAAGCGTGTGCAGGCATGTTTTGCCATCTCACATGATCACCAGAGTCGTGGATCAGCACTGTGGTTTTGTCTCGTTTATGCCATGTGGCCAAGCCATCTTGATATTTAGGTATCTGCCTTTCCCTTGTTCTTTTCCTCTCAATCCTGCTAGTTGTCACCAAGTTGTCTACTGTATTTCTTCTCATAACTCTGTAAATTCATGAAACACAATTTTCGAGGCATCAGTAAAGAAGGTAGTTTGAGTACGTCATCATGGCCGAATTGATAAGAAAGTGTGTTCTTAAACATCCGGTGTGCTAATGTCAAGGTAATGGATTCAACCATTAAACCGGACAGTTGGACTAAAATGGTGACCTATCGTCCTTGACTTGGGGACACAAATTACAGCTATCTCTGAAGTCGGAGTGGGTTCGCCTAACGGCAAGGGACACTGTCAAAGACTGAAATACAAAGGCAGGAGGTATGCCTCAAGATAGAAGACCACCGGGAAGAGTGGTCAACCTCAAGTAGATTAGAGGTAATACAGTGCCCCGATATAAGGGCAGGGTAGATGATAGAATGGGGGACTATTAACTAGTTCTCTCATGAGACACGGAGGCAACGACCAGATAGTTAGTACTCTGGTCACGACAGAATCACGCCTACGTGATTGCCACGGAGAAGAGTGCCACTCAGTAGGAGAACGGCTGCTACAAGCGTGCTAAGTGGAACAGCACGCAAAAAGCCGAGGGACGCAACAAGGTCCTTCCGCGTGCTGTGTAGCCACGCGTGGAGGAAAAGTCAGACTGGGGACTGACTTCGTAGAGAGCAGATCGTTTTAGTGTCGATAGGAGTTTTTGTGTAGCCAAATAGATAGAGATTAGCAATAGGGTTAGGAAACTAGTGATAGGCAATTCTGTGGCTTTGTGTGTGATTTGATAGCGACTGTTTTGTAATTGTAAAGAGCCAACGGCAATAAAATGTACCATTTATTTCCTCTCACACGACTTGCAAGTTTCTTGTGTGGTGTGGGAGAAGTAATCCGATGATGCCTGACACATCAGTTGTTGACAGGCAAGGATTAATGTGGTGTCAGAAGTGTGGCTTGGACAAACGTTCAAGCTAATACACCGACCCACGGCTCTTGACTAAGGTTGCTAGTACGTTTAATTAGGTTTAATTTGTGTCAGTGACTGATGACGTGTGCAGACTAGGACAAGTTGTGAACTAAGCTGTGCCTATCGTAACAAAATAATGTTTATTTGTGCTTATTAAAATATTATTTAAGTAAATCATGTGTTCTTCGAAGTTGTAAGTATTGATATTATTAATTTCTTTCATTGATTGATGTAATTATTTATTTGTTTATAAATAATTATCAGATATGATTCATGGCGGAGCGATACACAGCCAGCAACAATATCGATTTTTGCAAGCTAAAAATAGCGCTGCGCCTCTGACGTAATACGATTGACAAGCAGTTGTGTTACGCCATTAGCATTCAGCATTTAAGTGTTTACAAATCGCCAAGCTGCTACCCGCCTGAATCTGTACTTTATATTACTTATTATTTGTTTAATTAAGTTAGTGAATGAATATATTTATTTATTTAAACAATATTATTATATTTTTATTTATTTAAAAGCATTTGTTGAATGTTTTTCGTACTTTTTCTATTTGTTTACCGTCACGATGGCACTACTTTCGGCTATGCAAATTAGACTTGGTCTGCACAAAACTTCCATATATTAAACTAGGTTAGGGACGAAAGGCATAAAACGTTAGAACGAAGACAGGACATTGACATTTAACATTAATTAAACCATAGTCTGTTTGTACGTGGGATGTCTTTGTCATTGTACCAAATTGTCAAAAATAACGTGTCGTTTACAATTTGTTAATTGTTGCTGCTCTGTGAACCAGGGTGAACAACAGCTGATAGAAAACTTGTGTGTGTGCCGAAGTGCCAAACGAGGTGACCTGTGTTACCGGAGTGGTGTTCCTGATTCTCGGGAACATTAAGTTGAGTATACTCAATATATTTGGCATGCAATGTGATTAATAGTGCATCTCTTTTTCAGCTTGTGATGCATTAGCATATTTTTGTGCTCTGTTTTTTCAGGATAAAATTTTCCAGGTTATAAACAAAGAGTACAATTTATAGTGCTCAGATTGTAAGAAACATACCATATCAAAGATAAATAAGTGATTAAAGAATTCATTGCGGGTCAACGCTAGCTAATAACCCAACAACATGGCGACTTTAACTGATTTTATAAAAGCTGGTAAAGAGTTACAATACACAGGTAAAGAGCTACAACAATATGCTGATCAGAAATTTAAAGAAGCAAAAGATGCTGAGACAGCTGAACGTGCACGAAAAGAAGATGCGGAGAGAGATGAACGTGCACGGGAAAGACAACACCAAAAGGAGATTGCAGAGCTAGCTGAGATAACAAAACAAAAACAGCTAGAACAGGACAAGGAAATTAAGCTAAAACAGTTAGAACAAGATAAGGAAATTAAACAAAGGGAATTAGATCTAAAGCAAAAAGAGATAGATGAAATGGCAAGAGTTAAGGAAAAACAAATACAAGTAGAATCAGAGACACAATTAAAGATGAAAGGTATGGATGTAGACTCACACGCAGAGATCTCTGCCACTAAACTGAAAAGTCAACAAGAAGAAAATAAGTTCAACAAATACAAAAATATTATCAAACCATATTGTAAAGAAGATTCCATCTCAGCCTGGACAGAAAATGTCGAGTATCAGTTTAAATATCACCAAGTTCCAATAGAGATGTGGGCTATGATTTATATGAAGAACCTGAGTGGTGAGCCCCTTAAAGTGATAGAATCTATACCAACTGATCTTAGATCTAACTATCAGTACATCCATGATAGGATAATGCAACACTTTTTACTTGATGCCCCTGGGTATCAGGTTCAGTTCTCAAATTTAAAACCAAAACCTAGTGAGACTTTCATTGATTACGTCTCAAATGTGCAAAGTGTACTAGATAGGTGGCTTAAAGCAGCTAACATAGGTAAAGATTTTGACAGACTTAAAAATCTAATAACCATGGATAAAGTCATATCCACTATACCATCTCCTTTTGCTAAATTCTTGCAGCAGTCAGACATTGAGAACATAGCACAATTTGAAAAGAAAGGCTCTGCATATTTTTCTTCAAATAGATATATTTTTAAGACTTCAAATGACTCTGAAATAGTTTCCTTTGTAAAGGACCAACCTAAAAATTATCAAAGTAATAGAAAACCATTTCATAAAGTTGATAATAAAGATAGGAAAGTGTCAAAATGTATCTACTGTCAACTTTTGCATGACACTTATTCTATGTGTGATAAATCGCCAAACTATCCGGCGCATCTTGAAAATGTTATTAAGAAGCAACAAAACAAAAGATCTGCATACAGGCGTGCAATCAAATGCTTCTTTTGTTCCAGCTACGGCCATTATTCAAATAAGTGCCTGGGCCGCCAAAGTATGAAAGCCAACAATGCTATTTTGATTGATACATCTTCTGATAGTGGTAGTGAGACTGAGTGTGAAGTTGAAAATGAATTACCTGTTAACCAAGCTGAAGATGTGTGTTGTGTAAACGATATGTTAAGCTTTGACAGTTGTGAACGATGTAACCAATTTCATGCAGACGGAAAATTAGAATGTGGACATACAGTACCATTCTCATCTGAGAGTGTAAATGCAGCATTAGCCTCCAGAGGCAATTTAGTGTTCCACAATGCAATGGTCAACGACAGACCATGCCAATGTTTGCTGGACAGCGGCAGCACCCTTATTGGTCTTAGGAAGGAACTGGTGAGTCCAGATGATTATACAGGTGACTCTGTCAAATGCCGAACCTTTTCGGGTAACATTGAAATTTACCCTTTGGCCAAAGCCCGTATTAACACTCCTTTCCTTTCTGGTACCTTTACTTGTGCAATACTTGACAACCCTTGTACTGACTTAATTTTGGGTTGCTTACCTCAATTGAAACAATGTACTAGCGATGAAATAGCTGCATGGGAAAGATTAAATGAAGCTAATGCAACAACCAGAGCAGACTCTATAAAACATCAAGACACACTACAAGATGAGAGACTACTGTTGCTATCACCAACTAGCACGGATGATACCACCAGACAAAAATTTATAGAACAGCAGAAAGCTGATCCTAGTGTGTCTCCTTATTTAAAATTATTGAAAGAAAGAGCCAAAGTGACCAAAAACGCATCATGGTTCTTTAGACTTAATAATGGCATTCTTACTAGGTACTATACAACTGGTAACCATGAGATTCAGCAAACGGTGTTACCTGTACAACACCGCCTAACTGTGCTAAAGATTGCACATGAGTCACCGTTTGCTGGTCACCTTGCATACGACAAAACCAGGGCCAGAATTCAGGCTCATTTTTATTGGCCAGGTTTTTGCAATGATATAAAATTATTTTGTCGTTCCTGTAATGTCTGTCAACAATTAGTACGCAAGGGTAAACCATACGCATAAACAAAGAAATATATTGCTTGCGCCATTACAAACATTTACGCACAAGTCAAGAAATATCTTGCAAACATTCACTCGCAAGTCGGGAAATATGTCGCGGACATTTGCACACACACAAATAAATATTCTACGAACTTGTTACGTAAATGGAAAGAGCATTACAGAAAACAAGCGACACTTATCTTTACTTGCGGGGTTACTTACCTTGTTTTCACTTCACATATCCCAAACTTACCTCATTACAGCATATGTGGTACATATTACACACACGAGTGAAAAGTATAACATTGTTCAAGTCAATAAAGTTAAAATGTAAAGACAATGGCATACATACAGAAAAGAGACATCATAATTTTGAAAGAAAGAAAGAGAAACGTAAGAAAAGGAAGAATGAAAGAAAAAATGAAAAGAAAAAAAGAGAGGAATAAGAAAGGATGGAACGAACAAGAGTATTAGTTAAATATATCAGCGCATATTTCCCTACATACACATTACACCAACACATAAGAAGTTAGATTCTTACAAAAGTATTCATTCCGAATTTCGCTGATAGGACGACAACTTTTTCGGAACTGGTTTTTACGCTATCTCTGTTATTCTTTTATAAATTCATGATAGCAAATTAAATTCTGTTCTCTATTTTTTCAGACACTTATTGTTAACTTTATCAATAATAGAGAGCGTTAATAAATTCCATAAATATTTGCTTAGTAGAGTATTCTTGTTCAATCCGAATATTCTGTTTATATTTTGGTTTACTTTATTCACAAATCCTTACGGATTACTTCTTCAAGAATTTGATATATATCGTATTCCAGGCAAGGATAATACCGTAGCAGGTCTCCTTAGTACACTCTAGAATTCCTATATGCTATATGGTGTGCTGGGGAATGAACAGGTGGACAGATTGGCTGGCTCGGCAAAACTTGGTGGAGTATTGATGCATGACAAGACAGACGAGGTTGCGGCCTTGTGGGAGCACGTGTACACCTCGGAGGAGCAAATGGATCACCATGGTCTGGTAAGAATGAGGCAGCGAGGTGTGACGAGGGGATCTGGCCGACCATCGACGCTCAGAGGAAAGGCGAGACGGACCTATAATCAGATTGCTACTGGAACTATTAGTGTTGGAACTCTTCGCTGGCTGCTGAGGATGGGGACGGAGTGCTTATGGGAATGTCCCGAATGCTGTGATGTCGATTCCTAAATCAATCAATCAATCAATCAATCAATTCCTATATGCTATAAAATTTCATGTTATATGTTTGCGTACATACATGTAGTACAACAGGCCGATCAGTTATTTTATTTCGTAGACACCCAAATGGAATCTCTATACAAACACAATAAACATTTAAATATATATTAGTTGCATATTAAATATCGTCAGATATATACATATTTTGTTGATTTAATTCATTGGCAGAAGACGCGGGCAATATTTGTCGGGCCGATGATGGATAGTGTTCCACGGACTTATGATGTGGTCAGTGCATTTGTTTCGCTTCAATATTGTGCTCGAGTGACTGTACATGAACTTTAGACACATTGCTGGAACTTTGCAATTTCGTCAGGAGCTACGTGCGGTTTTTGTGGATCGACACCAGTGTGTTATTATTATTAGCTAAGTTAACTTATTTACATATTTACTTTAGTCATGTGCACTTTTATTCAGTTATATTTCACATCATGGACGAATTCACAGTGGTTATCATTGGTCAAATTCACGGTTGTCATTGGTCAAATTCACATTTATCAGCATTAATCGAATTCACATTTATCAGAATTAATCGAATTCACATTTATCAGCATTAGTCGAATTCACATCTCACATCTTAGATCAGTTTCACTTGTTACATCATTAATCAGATTCACATGCCATGTCTGCCGCATCGTAGATCCAGGTCTGCTGCGCCATAATAACGTATTGAGAATCTACAAAGAAACATTTAACTCGTCAACTTAGAACAATAACAAGTCTCACCTAGTAAACTTGGGAACGCGAAATAAAGCACGTAGCTCGGCAAACAGTTCCACACCTTTTAATCGGCGTTACAGAATTATAAGATACAATTAAAGTGGCATCGTAGAGCTCCCTTGACGCAAGGACAATATCTCCTTAACGCATCCACTAATCATCCTAAAAACATCTGCATCATTCACCTTGACGCTCGGTCTATTTCCATTCCACAGTTCTTTTAGATCCTTGCCGTTATGTTCGTCAGAGATTCGTCTAGTTTCGGTCCCCTGTTCTTCTATCCATGGCTTCTTATCAACTAGATTGAATTTTGCGTGTGGATTAGCTTTCCCTATTAACAGTGTCCCTTGCCATCAGGTGAGACCACTCCGACTTCAGAGGTACTTGTGATTTAAGTCCCGAAGTCAAAGACGAGAAATCAACATTTCAGCCCAATTGACCCGTGTAGAGGATGAACGCGTTACCTCGGCATCAGCACACCGGGTGTTTAAGAACGAGCGCTGGTATCAATTCGGCCATGCTGACCTCCCCTTGATTGGTCTAATCGCCCCGCCTCTCTCATGAGATTCGGTGTTCAGATGTACCTGAGGATCGCACCGGACAAGGAGCACCCTCTGTATGAGGCAAGGGATGACATCTGGGGACAAGGGTAGTAAAGAGCCCGTTCTTGGATGGCACAAGCAGAAGATTCGATTATACGTGTCTGTGGGAATGGCAAGATAGTGCTGGGGAAATAATTGATGATGATGCTGCACAACAAAGAATTAAATATAATACAAACGGACATGTTGCTATAATAGTTAGGACGTACGCTGACAATGGTATAAGCTCTGCCGGACGAAAGTTTGATCTCTCGAGGTTCGCTACGGGAGAGGAAGACTGGTCAACTATGCTCCGTGCACTAAGTCCTGCAAATTGTGATGATCCCAACACTTCGCATACCCACATCTGTTCCTGTTCCGAGAGATTGTGTTCTTTTTATTTATTACACACCAGAGAAAGTTTCCGAGGAAACAATACTGGGGGATAAGAAGAAGGGGTTAAATCTACGACAACATTTATAAAACCCTGGCAGTCATAGATCAATCCATGCATAAATAAAAGAAAAGTAATAGACTTTTTTCCACGCCCTTAGGCATATTTAATAAATGATGCTAAACCCGTATTTGTAGACAATCATCGGAACTCGATAGGTGATGAATGCAGACGTGCATTGGATTAGGCTGAGTATACAAGTCAGACAATTGTGTGGTGCAATGATTAGGAGGTTGAACGATCATCCCGTGAGCTGAAGTACTTAATAATCAATGTACGGGTGAACATAACCCACAATTAGTACCAGGTACTGCGAGATTTTCTGGGAAGTAAAAGTTATCAGGGGTTGTATTGACATCACCCATCAAGTGCTGATTCCATTCATCTTCTGCCATGCCGATAAGAACGAGCGGTCATGTTTTGTCATCTCACTCGAAAACCAGAGTCGTGGATCAGCTCCGTGCTTATGTCTCGACCATGCCACGTGGCCAAACCATCCATGTATTTACTTCTCTATCTTCCCCTTGGTCTCTTCCCTTCGATCTTGCCAGTTGTCACCAAGTTGATGATTATAGAGCTGGTACTAGATCATCATTTCGCCTCATTTACTTTACCTACCAGATGGCCATGAGTCTCTGAGAATACCGTGGACAGATAGTTAGAAAGAGTAATGTTTTTGATATCCGGAAAGAAGTTGACTCACAGTCCACATGCTTTAGGCATGTCATGAGAAGGAGAAGTCTGGGGTATATCGTCAACACGGGAAAATGGAGGGGAAGAGAGGCAGGGGGAGACCAAGAGACAAGATGCTAGACAGTTTGACGTCATGGCATGGAGTGACATCAGTATCAGAAATGATTGGCCGCTCACGATATAGAGGGTTGTAGACTAAACAGACATGATCGCCAACGCCACACTGCATGGAATAGAAGACAGACAGACAGACAGACAGGCAGGCAACCATACATCACTGCGATCGGGGTTGCAAGGCCTAACTGGTCATGTTATTTATTTTTTGATATGTCTGGTGACCTAATTAGGAAGTAAAAATGGCCGCTAATTATTTTGCTAATTAATTACTATTTCACAAATTAGCGTACGTTTTCTTAATTTTAGCTTTAAAAATTACAAGATGAATTTGGTAATATGCGGAATGATGCTACAGACCTTATGGTCTCTTTGCTGTGTCAGTATGATGTGTGGTGACCTAATTAGCAAGTAAACATGGCCGCTAATTAATTACTATTTCACAAATTAGCGTACGTTTTCTTAATTTTAGCTTTAAAAATTACAAGATGAATTTGGTAATATGCGGAATGATGCTACAGACCTTATGGTCTCTTTGCTGTGTCAGTATGATGTGTGGTGACCTAATTAGCAAGTAAACATGGCCGCTAATTAATTACTATTTCACAAATTAGCGTACGTTTTCTTAATTTTAGCTTTAAAAATTTCAAGATGAATTTGGTAATATGCGGAATGATGCTACAGACCTTATGGTCTCTTTGCTGTGTCAGTATGATGTGTGGTGACTTAATTAGCAATTAAAAATGGCCGCTAATTAATTACTATTTCACAAATTAGCGTACTTTTTCTTAATTTTAGCTTTAAAAATTTCAAGATGAATTTGGTACTATGCAGAATGATGCTACAGACCTTATGGTCTCTTTGCTGTGTCAGTATGATGTGTGGTGACCTAATTAGCAATTAAAATGAGCAATTAGGCCTGGCAACCCCGGTCGCAGTGATGTATGGTTGCTAAGATGTTCGTTTAAAAACAAAATTGATTCAATAAAATAATACTCTCGCTTTGACTCGGCCTCACCAAAATCAACTCATTGAGCACTGATTATTATTGGTTATCACAGGTATATTATTGGGACAAATGGTTGTTATGAGGTTCGTCTAAAACAAAATTAGTAAATTTGCACACAAGTGTCAACAGATGAATATGTACTCGTATAGTTTGCCGTTAATAATCTTTATTAATATTATATAACTGATTTATATTTTTATTATTACAATATATATGCAACTTGACATCAGTTGATTCTGAAAAGAGCCTGAAAAGAAAGAAGAAAAACAAGATTAATAAAATGCTGTAAAATAACATGAAGAAGTTATAAATTATTAATTATTTCAGATTTGCATCTAACTAGTCAGGAACTACGGACAGAAGGTGACACTGTCATTGCAAAGAAAGGTTCCGGTGCTTTTGCTTCGATCACAAGTAGCCTGACTATGGAAGTAAACAAGAACAGTATGCAGAAAGCCAAAGAAGATTAATAAACTGAACTCTTATGCATTGAATTGTTCGATGTGCAATGAGGATGATTTGTCGACTAACTAACTGTGAACTTTAACTCTGAGAAGAAATGAAAAAGAAATTAAAGATACTGTATATTTATTTTTAAAAAGTTGTACATAATAATAAATAGTTATTAAAACTATAAAGGTAAATTCAACTCACCGTAGAAAAATGTCCTTAATTAGAGAAATACTACCTCTGTTGGCGACTGACCTGTCTTGGCATTCAATATCTCTTCTGTCTTCCAGAACCTGAAAAGAGAAAATAAAAAGATTACTAAATCTGAAAAAATAAAAAAAATGCTGTAAAATAACATGAAGAATTTATACATTATTAATTAAAGGTATATTTATTTTAAAAATGTTTTACATTATAATAAATTGATCTTAAAATTATAAAGATAGATAACATGAAGAAGTTATAAATTATAAATTATTAAATTTAAATCTGACGAGAAAAGAAACGGTCTCTGTGGCTAAGGGCTTGCGAACGCGGTTTGTGAGCCTGTATACCCGGGTTCGAAACACAGTGGTGCTGGTTTTTTCGAAAAAGGTATAGGGGCCGGTCGTTCAGAAAGCAATGGCAAACTACTGAACGTAACACTTGCCTAGTACATCAACAGCAGCTGAAAATGCTGGTGTTGACTGCAACGTCCCGTAAGGGGTACGCAACAAATTTTTTAATTTTAATATGTATTAAAAAACCTTTGTTTTACAGTATAATAAATAGATATTAAAACTATAAAGGTATAAATTCAACTCACCGTAGAAAAATGTCCTTAATTAGAGAAATACTACCTCTGTTGGCGACTGACCTGTCTTGGCATTCAATATCTCTTCTGTCTTCCAGAACCTGAAAAGAGAAAATAAAAAGATTACTAAATCTGAAAAAAATGCTGTCAAATAACATGAAGAATTTGTACATTATTAATTGTGAACTTTAAATCTGAGGAGAAAAGAAAAAGAAAACCATATAGACACATAAAAACTATTAAGAAAACAAACATGATCAGTGTCTCTGGTGGTGGTAGTGGTGTAGATGTTGGTTCAGGGTGTTTTGGGGGCGATGTATGTTCAGGCTGTGAAGAAGCAGGGGCAACAGGGAGACTCTTGAATGTGATACGAAGTGGTTCAAGGAAGAGACTAATAAGTGACTGCCATTCTGCTGCTAAATTTATTTTTTTACGTAATATAATTTGTTTTAATTCATACAAATGAGTTGAAAGACTTCTCTCATGTAACTCCTTGCTGGGACTATTCGCCTGCACAATGGTTCTCACTTCATTAAGCACATCTGTTACAGTACGACCATCCGCAATCAACCGCCGAGCAGCGTAGCCTTTCTCAATGGGATATTCAGGTTCAAACACCGACAGATGAGATCTTAGATGATCAAGATTCCTCTTCCTTGCCATGATTGATTAATCTAAGAGAAATAGAAAATAAAAGCACAAATGTAATAATACAACAAATGGTTGCAGATTTAGAAAATTTAATTCTAATGACTACTGATAAATCAAGCAACAACATAAATTATCTGAAGAAATTTCTGTTATGCTGGCTGGGATGCCGCCATTGAGAATTTTCCCTGATCATAAAAGTGTAACCAGGCGGTCTCATAAAATATTTTTTTCTACACCCTAGAATAATGAATCTTGTTAAAACTTCAATATAATGTGTAAAAATGGACAAAGAATTCATAAATGCAAGAAAAAGTACAATGAAGATAATTCAAATAATAACAGAGACAAATAGATCTGTCAGGAAGTCAATTAAATTCATCTATGGACCTGTGAAGGGATTTGAAAACTGAATTGACTTCCATAAATTTTAAGGCATTTGGCATGATTAAAGCAATAAAATAATTTATTTATAAAATTTAAACGTACATTGATATTCTGTTTAATTTAGGATTCTAAATCTCTTTGTTTTATTAATAAAAAAAGAATTCCATCCAATATGTCACAACTCGGCCATTGGGATCACTGAATAATCTCCCTGTCATGAAAAGTACCCACTGGGTGGGCCACCCCATCACACAAAACATTTTTATTTTACACCACTAGCATAACGCAGCTTGTTGAAATTCTACATTTAAATGTAAAAATGGGCACAAAATTCAAAAATGAGGTATAAAATACAATGAATTCGATAATAGACAAGGCAAACTATTAACTTTCTTACCTTGAGCAGTAGAGTTCAACCTGTTCTCGAGAATGAAAACCATTCAAGTGCTCTTTGCCACGCTAGGTGAGATTGACCTTTGAACCATCGTTAAAGTTGTCATTCGCAATTTTCATACAAATAGTTTCGCATTTATCCAATAGGAAACACGAGAAGGTAATTTTCATATACTGCACTCACGGGCCACAGGAGGTCGTCTGTGAACCCAATGACCTTGAACTTTCTGAAAACAGCGTCCTTCCCTAGTTACGAAGTCCCTATTATCTGTATGCATTATCTTTGTTTTTGCTTTGTTAAGATATAAGTTGTGATTTTCACTATTCAATTGGGTTGAGGCTATTAGGTTTTCTATGCCATTCTGTGTTGTGGATAGTAATACTGTATCATCAGCATATCGAATCTCTGGTATGTCATGACCGCCAATATTTAGGGCATCATATAGCTCCCTGATTATATCATCTCTTACATTTCTCATTATATTTTCGGCGTATAGGTTAAACAGATAGGGTGACAGCACGCAGCCCTGACGGACTCCTTGCTTGATGTCAAACCAATCTCATGTCTCGCCATCTATTCTAACTGCTGCTTGTTGGTCTAGATATAGCATTTTTATGAGATGTACTACATGTGATGGGAAGCCCATATTCCTCATGATTTTCCAAAGTTTATGATGTTGTACACAGTCAAATGCCTTTGAATAATCCACAAAACATGAGAATAGGTTTACATTAAATTCTCTGCACTTCTCTATTATTAAACGCATGTTGAATATGTGATCTCTTGTTCCTCTTCCTTGTCTAAATCCAGCTTGAACCACGTTAATCTCTTCTTCCATTTTCTTACTAGGTCTTCGCATTATGACTTTCAGTAGAATTTTACTTGCATGACTGATCAGGGCAACAGTTCTATAGTTGGTGCATAATTTCAGGTTGCCCTTTTTTGGTATTGGAATGAAGATAGGTCTCTTCCAATCTTTTGGCCATATACCATATTTCCAAATCGTTGTACATAATGCATGATATATGTGTATGCTTTCTTCTCCTCCCGCTTTAATTAGTTCAGTTGGTATCTCATCACATCCAGGTGATTTACCATTCTTCAGGTTCTTTATAGCCCAAGCAATTTCATCTAATGAGGGTTCAGGTTCTGTCTCTACTGTCATTGGCTCATGTAGCTCATTCATATTCTCATTCATATCCTCACTGTCACTCATATCATACATTCCACTGCAGTACTCCTGCCATCTTTCTAGAATTTGTCTAGATTCTGTTAAGGTATTTCCCATCTTGTCACAGATAATATTCAGTTGAGGTTGAACATTTCTTGTCAATAACTTCATTTCTTTGAACATTTCATAATCTCTTCCAGTCTTATGATATTGCTCTATTCTGGTACCACAATCTTGTATATATTGATGTTTGTCCTTTCTTGTGTTCTTTCTTATTTCTCGAGTTAAAGATTTATACTTCATCTTGCTGTTAATTGATTCTTCTCCTTTCTGTTTCAGCTCTCTTCGTTGTTTTATTAATTCTAACGTGTCTAATGTAATCCATGGCTTAAGTTGCTTTTTCTTGATCGGAATTAGATCTTTGGCTGCAGTTATCAAGATATCTCTAGCTTGTACTGCCAGCTCATCAGGTGTCATTTCTTCTTGTACAGACATCAAGACCCCAAAGCGATTCCTAACGTCTATGTTGTATGTGTTTGGTATGTTTGTGAGATCAAAACGAAGTGGCCTTGGTCCTCTGGTAAGCTTTTTGAGTTTTAATTTCAGATCTGCTTCTAATAACTGATGATCCCTTATATATTATTCATGTATATATGATACATGAATATATGATTCACTGATATATGATTCATAAACATTAGATTCACTTATATATGATTCACTTATATATGATTCGCAGGTCTTTGTGGCAAAGGGGTTACAGACGCAGTTCGTAATCCCGTTTACCCAAAACACAGCTGCGTGCAATTTGGCAGCAGATCTGAACATCAAAGAAACATGATGCATAAACAGAATCATGTCTCTGAAACTAAAATACTTTGGCCATAATAAACAGCACAGTAGCTTGGACAGAAACAGTGATTGGGGGGGCGTGGTTCCCGGAAGAAGGGGGCAGGGGTCAGCCAGCATAAAGATGGACACAGAACATTCCAGACACCTTGGGCATGAGGTGCTACATAAAACCTATACTTCTGTATGGATGTGAAGCGTGGACAACGAGCAGTCAAGCTGAAAAACATCTGATGGCTGTGGAAATGAGGTTTCTGAGGAGAATGAAAAGAATACCATGGACAGACCAAAATAAAAACAAAAAATCAATGACCAAGTGCTACAAGAAAAAAAATTAAAACCGTAAACTGATTAGAGAAATTAAACGTAGACAGTCACAGTTCTTTGGTCATGCTATGAGAAGAAATAAATTGGGGAACTTGGTGACAGCTGGCATGATCGAGGGGAAGAGAATAACGGGAGGGCAGAGAAGTAAATGCCATCCAGTAACCTGTCATGTATGTGCATGAATCGTATATAAATGAATCAAATATGCAAAAATAGGTTTAGCCGTGGTAAAGGTCAAAAAATGTAAACAATTGGAAAACACAAAGTGTGGGTCTGCTGTACACAATTACAATGACAAAACTATAGAGGACGTTGCAACGACAAGCCCACATGCTGTTGTTTGCAGTACTAATGTGTGAGCGCTTAAGTAATGGCAGCAGTTGGCTAGTCACTGCTCTCAAGTAAATACACTATACAGTTTGTTTATTCGTTCGTTCGTTCGTTCGTTCGTTCGTTCGTTCGTTCGTTCGTTCGCTCACCTTTTGACATCTCAGTTGTACTTTTTTTATGACAGCTCAGAAAAATGTGCCAGCTGTATCGGTGTAAAATCAGTTAATTTATACCGTGCCGTTTCTACAATAAATTTGACCTTTTAAAAATTATGACCAGTTACATTTGCATGGTGTCTTTTCTTTCTAGAATGTGATATTTATTGGGGTTCATGACCGATTACATTTGTACAATGTAATTTCTGCATGAATTCGATCTTTGTTTGAATCCTGACCAGTTACATTGTGCATGGTGTCATTTCTGCCATGAATTTGATCTTTATTTGGATTCATGTCTGGTTATATTTATATGATGTCATTTCTGCCATCATTATGCCTTTTATGAATCACCAGAAAACGAGAAGCAGATTATGCCTTTTGTGTGTGTCTGTTCTGAAGTCCAAACTTCACTTGCCCCTGTAGCAGTTCTTATGTAGTCTGGTCTAGACAGTGGTTACTGAGGAGAGACAGTGGTTACTGAACAGAGACAGTGGTTACTGAACAGAGACAGTGGTTACGGAACAGAGACAGAGGTTACAGAACAGGGACAGTGGTTACTGAGCAGAGACAGTGGTTATTGAACCAAGACAGGTTACTGAACAGAGACAGTGGTTACTGAACAGAGACAGTGGTTACTGAACAGAGACAGTGGTTACTGAACAGGTGATTATTGAACAACTGGTTACTGAACAGAGACAGTGGTTACTGAACAGAGACAGTGGTTACTGAACAGGTGATTATTGAACAAGTGGTTACTGAACAGAGACTGGTTACTGAACAGAGACAGTGGTCACTGAACAGAGACAGTGGTTACTGAACAGAGACAGTGGTTACTAAACAGGTGATTATTGAACAAGTGGTTACTGATCAGAGACTGGTTACTGAGGAGAGACAGTGGTTACTGAACAGAGACAGTGGTTACTGAAGAGAAACAATGGTTACTGAACAAAGACAATGGTTACTGAACAGAGACAGTGGTTACTAAACAGAGACAGTGGTTACTAAACAGGTGATTATTGAACAAGTTGTTATTGAACAGAGACAGTGGTTACTGAACAGAGGCAGTAGTTACTGAACAGAGACAGTGGTTACTGAACAGAGACAGTGGTTACTGAACAGGTGATTATTTAACAAGTTGTTACTGAACAGAGACAGTGGTTACTGAACAGAGGCAGTAGTTACTGAACAGAGACAGTGGTTACTGAACAGAGACAGTGGTTACTGAACAGGTGATTATTTAACAAGTGGTTACTGTACAGAGACAGTGGTTACTGAACAGAGACAGTGGTTACTGAACAGGTGATTATTGAACAAGTGGTTACTGAACCAAGACAGGTTACTGAAAACAGACAGTGGTTACTGAACAGAGACAGTGGTTTCTGAACAGAGGCAGTGGTTACTAAACATGTGATTATTAAACAAGTGGTTACTGAACAGAGACTGGTTACTGAGGAGAGACAGTGGTTACTGAACAGAGACAGTGGTTACTGAAGAGAAACAATGGTTACTGAACAGAGACAGTGGTTACTGAACAGAGACAGTGGTTACTGAACAGAGACAGAGGTTACTAAACAGGTGATTATTGAACAAGGTGTTACTGAACAGAGACAGAGATTACCGAACAGAGACAGTGGTTACTGAACAGAGACAAGGGTTACTGAACAGAGACAGAGGTTATTGAACCAAGACAGGCTACTGAACAGAGACCATTGTTACTGAACCAAGACATGTTACTGAACAAAGTCAGAGGTTACTGAACACAGGCAGAGGTTACTGAACAGAGACAGTGGTTACTAAACAGAGACAGGGGTTACTGAACAGAGACAGAGGTTATTGAATCAAGACAGGTTACTGAACAGAGACAGTGGTTACTGAACCAAGACAGGTTACTGAACAGAGACAGTTGTTACTGAACCAAGACAGGTTACTGAACAGAGACAGAGGTTACTGAACAGAGACAGTGGTTACTGAACAGAGACAGGGGTTACTGAACAGAGACAAAGGTTATTGAATCAAGACAGGTTACTGAACAGAGACAGTTACAACTGAGGATAGAGAGACACGATGTGGTGGTACAATTGGTGACACGTACGAGGAGTGAGGAATCAGAGAGACATAATGTGAGACACTTACGGGGAGTGAGGGGTGTATTGAAAGGAAAACTACTGGGCAGGCAGTGTTTAAGAGAACTATTTGACTATTAGCGTTGATACTGCATTGAGTATTGTACTACTAGTGTTACCCTATTAGTGTCGATCCTGCATCGAGAGGTTGACTATCGTACTATTTGTGTTGATGATATATTCAGCAGACTATTAGTATGGAACTGTGACTAAAAGGTTACTGGCTCATAAGGTAGACGAAATTAAGAGTAGAATGGGACAAGCAAAAGCTGCATTTCAGAAAATGAAAAGTATCTTTTGCAATAAGACACGATCATTGAATGTAAGAAAGAGAGTGCTGAAGTGCTATGTAGAACATGTTTTGATGTGCGGCAGTGAATCTTGGAATGTAAATGAAAAAATTAGGAAGAAATTGGAAGCAAAAGAGATGTGGTTCCTGAGACGAATGTTGCAAATTTCTTGGACTGCCAGAATAACTAATGGCGATTGTCTGAAAGAGGCTAATGAAACTAGAACATTATATACAACAATAAGAAAGAGACAGCTTACTTTTGTAATGTTATGAGAAGAGAGGCATTGGAGACGACTTGAAAGATCAAAGGGAAGAGAGTCAGAGGCGGACCAAGAGAAATGATGCTGGATGGATTGAGACGGTGGCATGGAGAAATATCATCAGCAGAGGTGATCCACAACACCATAGACCGATATCTGTGGAGACATGACAGCCTACGCCAGCTGACAGGACACTTATTGATGTTGAAGGTACGAGGCTCGTCCCCAGTTCAAAGTTAACAAAATCATATGCATCTAATGATATAAATGTCCTCCC
>JACEFZ010011322.1:57500-95930 GCA_014155875.1 Cepaea nemoralis | reverse complement strand
GTTTGTCTGTCTGCTTGTCTTTCTTAAGCCTGGTTGTTGGTATGTTTGCCGTCGTTTTGTTTGTCTGTCTGCTTGTCTTTCTTAGCCTGGTTGTTGGTATGTTTGCCGTCGTTTTGTTTGTCTGTCTGCTTGTCTTTCTTAGCCTGGTTGTTGGTATGTTTGCCGTCGTTTTGTTTGTCTGTCTGCTTGTCTTTCTTAGCCTGGTTGTTGGTATGTTTGCCGTCGTTTTGTTTGTCTGTCTGCTTGTCTTTCTTAGCCTGGTTGTTGGTATGTTTGCCGTCGTTTTGTTTGTCTGTCTGCTTGTCTTTCTTAGCCTGGTTGTTGGTATGTTTGCCGTCGTTGTGTTTGTCTGTCTGCGTCTCTCTGTCTCCGTCGATCGGTCTAATTGTTTGCCTGGTCGTCCGATGGTGTTTGCGCCTCTTTATCTGTGTGTGTGTGTTTGTCAGTCTATCTAGACGCTATTGTCAGTCTATGTATATTGGTCGAGTTGTCCGTTTGTCTGCCTGCTTCTATATAACTCTCTTTTAGTCTTCCTTTTATGACAGTTTGCAGGTTGTTTTGTCTGTCTGTCTGTCTGTCTGTCTGCCTGTCTGTCTCAGTGTCAAACCTCGTCTGTCTGTCTGTCTGTCTGTCTGTCTGTCTGTCTGTCTGTCTGTCTGTCTGTCTGTCTGTCTGTCTGTCTGTCTGTCTGTCTGTCTGTCTGTCTGTCTGTCAGTCAGTCATGTCTGTCTGGCTGTCTGTATGTCTGTCATGTCTGTCTGTCTGTCATGTGTATCTATCTGTCATGTCTGTCTGTCTATCTGTCTGTCTGTCTGTCATCTGCCATATCTGTCTGTCATTCATCTGCCATGTCTGTCACATTTGTTTGTCTGTCTGTCTGTCATGCTGTCTGTCATGCTGTCTGTCTGTCTGTCTGTCTGTCTGTCTGTCATGTGTATCTGCCTGACATGACTGTCTGTCTATCATGTGTATCTGTCTGTCATGGCTGTCTGTCTGTCTGTCTGTCTGTTTGTCTGTCTGTCTGTCTGTCTGTCTGTGATGTTTATATGATATCCTGAAGCCAGCCATCAAGGTGTGAACAATCCCAGGAACACATTCAGTCTGGCCGGACCTGGCACGCAGCACAAGAACACCTGGGGGATGTGCAGGAGAAGGGTTCGATCAGCCGAGTGACTTCTGACCTTTAAAATCACCTTCTTCATCCGTGCAATACCTGAAGTTATTGTACGAGTCCCTCACATCTCTCTCTCTCTCTCTCTCTCTCTCTCTCTCTCTCTCTCTCTCTCTCTCTCTCTCTCTCTCTCTCTCTCTCTCTCTCTCTCTCTCTCTCACACACACACACACACACACACACACTCTCTCTCTCTCTTTAATTAACACACACAAACACACACTCTCTCTCTCTCTCTCTCTCACACACACACACACACACTCTCTCTCTCTCTAATTCACACACACACACACACGATCACACACACATATCCCCCCCCCCCCACTCACATTCCTCCATACACACACACGAACACACACACATATCACCTCCCCCCCCCCCCCCCCCCCCCACACACACACACAGATCCCCCATACACATACAAACACACGCATATCCCCCCATACATGCACACGAACACACACACACACATATCACACCTCACACACACACATACATTCCCCTCCCCACACATACACGGACAGGCATAATCCTTCACCCCTCTCTCCCACAAACATACACCCCAGCGTTCCTTTTTTCAGTTACAAGATTAGGCAAACCCTAAGGGTTGTCAGTTTGCCTCTAAAGACGCTGGTCCCCTTAAACGTTAGACAGTATGTTACAAGTGTACATGGCCTTCCAGTCCTGGCAACGAGTATGTTACAAGTGTACATGGCCTTCAAGTCCTGTCAACCAGTATGTTACAAATGTACATGGATGGCCTTCCAGTCCTGTCAACCAGTATGTTATAAGTGTACATGGCCTTCCAGTCCTGGCAACCAGTATGTTACAAGTGTACATGGCCTTCCAGTCCTGTCAACCAGTATGTTACAAGTGTACATGGCCTTCCAGTCCTGTCAACCAGTATGTTACAAGTGTACATGGCCTTCCAGTCCTGTCAATCAGTATGTTATAAGTGTACATGGCCTTCCAGTCCTGTCAACCAGTATGTTACAAGTGTACATGGCCTTCCAGTCCTGGCAACCCTATGTTGCAAGTGTACATGGCCTTCAAGTCCTGTCAACCAGTATGTTACAAATGTACATGGATGGCCTCCCAGTCCTGGCAACCAGTATGTTACAAGTGTACATGGCCTTCCAGTCCTGTCAACCAGTATGTTATAAGTGTACATGGCCTTCCAGTCCTGGCAACCAGTATGTTACAAGTGTACATGGCCTTCCAGTCCTGTCAACCAGTATGTTACAAGTGTACATGGCCTTCCAGTCCTGTAACCAGTATGTTACAAGTGTACATGGCCTTCCAGTCCTGTCAACCAGTATGTTATAAGTGTACATGGCCTTCCAGTCCTGTCAACCAGTATGTTACAAGTGTACATGGCCTTCCAGTCCTGGCAACCCTATGTTGCAAGTGTACATGGCCTTCAAGTCCTGGCAACCAGTATGTTACAAGTGTACATGGCCTTCCAGTCCTGTCAACCAGTATGTTACAAGTGTACATGGCCTTTCACCCCCCCCCCCCCCCCCCCTTTTGTTGTTGTTGTTCGCATATCCTTTACAGGACATCGCTGTCAACATCAGCATCTTTCAGATGATTGTTTATTTCTTGGAAAGATTACGCTTAGTAGTTTGCCATTGCTTTCTGAGCGGCCGGCTCACATACCCCGTAAGTTACCGATGCGGAGAGACCCGCTACCGATTCTCACGCAACGTCACGATACTCACGAGAGTATACGGGATTACGGAGAAAGTCGTGTAATACCTAGACCAGGGAGACCGGCCTTTCAGCCCTAGGAACCAGTATGTTACAAGTGTACATGGCCTTCCAGTCCTGGCAACCAGTATGTTACAAGTACATGGCCTTCCAGTCCTGTCAACCAGTATGTTACGAGTATACATGGTCTTTCAGTCCTGTCAGCCAGTATGTTACAAGTGTACATGGCCTTCCAGTCCTGTCAACCCTATGCTACAAGTCTACATGGCTTCCCAGTCCTGTCAACCCTATGTTACAAGTGTACATGGTCTTTCAGCCATGGCAACCAGTATGTTACAAGTGTACATGGCCTTCCAGTCCTGTCAACCAGTATATTACAAGTGTACATGGATGGCCTCCCAGTCCTGGCAACCAGTTTGTTACATGTGTATATGGTCTTTCAGCCATGGCAAGCAGTTTGTTACAAGTATACATGGCCTTTCAGCCCTGGCAACAAGCACGTTGAGAACCCCCCTCTCTCTCTCTCTCTCCCCCCCCCCCCCCCCAAACTTCGTGTCCCCGGTTACTCACGTGCATCATCTCAGGCCAGAGACTAATTACAATAGCAAGGAATCTCCCACATAGTGAAGCATGTCAAACTCTCATGCCTGGAGAATGGAGCTATGACACACCAAATGTTTGAAACTGTCCATACTGCAACCATCAATCACACATGCCGCGCAAAACCATCATCATCAGGTTGCAAGTCGTTCTCATCACAGCTACTGGAACTATTAGTGTTGGAACTCTTCGCTGGCTGCTGAGGATGGGGACGGAGCGCTTATGGGAATGCCCCGAATACTGTGATGTCGGTTCATAAATCAATCAATCAATCAATCAATCTCATCACAACTCACGGAAAAGACTCGATCATCCACCAGCGCCCCTGACAAATGCATTCACACACTCAGGATGGGTCTTTTATATTCAGTTCCCATCGTTGTCTCAGTCGTAAAACCAGTGTCAAGAAAAAGTGATTGTTTTTTGTTTTTAACGTTCGCTCGCTATGAACTCAAGCGTAGTCCACTCGTGCCAGTACTTTTAGTGCCCTGGACTGAATTTGCATGTGGATTAGCTTTTCCTATTATCAGTGTCCCTCGCCATCTGGCGAACTCACCTTGACTTCTGAAGTACTTGTAATTTAAGTCCTCAAGTCAAAATTTTTGCGTGTGGATTAGCTTTCCCTATTAGCAGTGTGCCGGTCTCCCTGGTCGAGAGGTTAGCAGCTTTCTCCGTAAACCCGAATACTCTCGTGGTTGACGTGAGCGCACGAAAATTGGAAGCGGTTCGAGTCGCACCAGTGTTTTATGAGAGTATGGAGCCGGTCGCTCAGAAAGCAATGGCAAACTACTGAGCGTAATATTGCCAAGAAATCAACAATCAGCTGAAAACATTAGCAGTGTCCCTCGCCATCTGGCTACCTCACTTCGACTTCTGAAGTACTTGTTAATTACGTCCCCAAGTCAAGGACGAACAGTCAACATATTAGTCAAACTGTCCGGTGTAGGAGATGAACCCGCTATCAGGACATCGGATATTTAAGAATGAGTCCTCTTATCCATTTGGCCATGCTGACCTACAAATGTGGTTTGATTTGTGGGAAGTTTAACGCGGATAATGAATAAGAATTTAGATTTGGCGTGTGTGGATTAAACTTGTCGCTAAGCCGGAATCTTACTATGGCTTTGTGATGTGAATAGGGCCACCACATTCTGTCGATCTGAATGCGCGGAGGATTATGCGCGGAGGATTATGCGCGGAGGAATATGCGCGGAGGAAAGACGACAAATCTTGTCCCGTCTTTTCCTCTGATGGCAGATGACAAACGCAAGCTCTAACCCTTGTCCGACCGCTCTCACGACATTCTCTTCGTAGTTCCCTATCAGCCACACTAACTCGCCCGCCATGTCTGTGGCTTGGGGGTTAGTGAACGCAGGTTGACAATTCCCCGACATGCCGGATCGAAGGTTGTAAATCAGCTGCCGGAGATTTGGAAGCAGACCGGTGTTTATTGATGTAGATGGTATGTGGCATAGGTCGTTCTGAAAGCAATGGCAAATTACTAAATGTAAACTTGCGGAGTAAATGATTTACAGTCATACATTTTGGAGTTGATTGCGAAGTCTTGTAAAGGATAGGCAGCATAGACAAACCGAGAGAGGTTATGTTGGGTGTTATAGGGCAGTGGCACGAGGAAGATCATCAACAAACTTGGGACGCAGAGGTGTTTCCAAGGCACCAGGGCCGGGTTATATACTGGCCAAGACCTATTGACGCGTCCTCGTCGAGCATCCTGGGCAACAGGTCCCTTCGGGGTCCTGGCTAAATCAGTAGGATCGCCGATTCCTCCGAAGTCGGAGAGTGTCTGCCTGTACGGCGAGGAACCACCAGTCTGCACACCAATAAGCCAGACATGGGACAACGGATACCCACGCAAACCTCAGGTCCTGTATGACATCACACTGATGTTGGACAACAGGATGCCTTCATCCGACATACAGGACTTCGCGTTGGAGCTCAAGCCAACGAACACAGACAAGCAAGCATCAACAAACCTGATTAGGAACTCCAAGATCGACATCCATGGAAAGACATTATTGCCTACGTCATTTTCCAAGGCACTTGTTGATGTTGATGTAACATTGGATACTCTTAGTTGTAATTCGTAACATAGTCTTCTTCTTCAGATGTCTGAATTTGGGGCAGACGTGGGCGACTATGACGCTCCAATCCTGTTTCTCATCTGCAGAGATCTTCTCATAAACACCGAGATCTGGGCAAGGTCCTTGTCAGATAAACCACGTGCATCTAGAACAGTGGAGCCTGCCTGTCTGCCTGCCATAATGCCTGCCTGCCTGCCTGCCTGACATCCTTCCTTCCTTCCTTCCTGCCTGCCTGCCTGCCTGCCTGCCTCCCTTCCTTCCTTCCTTCACTCCCTCCCTCGGTCTCTCCCCCTGTCCTCTCTATTTATTCTAGTTTATCCCCTTTGCATTTGTTTGTTTGTGTGTTCGTTTGAACGTTTGTTTATTTATTTGTTTCTTTCTTTCTTTCATCTCCCCACTTTCTTTCGTACTGTTTTTAACAAATGCTGACAAAGAACAAACGAAAACAGTACATTTAATATGAAATCCAAGGACGGATTTTACAACACGCACAATGTCCTTAACTGTGGTCAGGTGTGACACAGAAGCAAGGTTTCTCCAAAGGCAACAACACTGCCTGAGTTAATGATTACAACGTGAACAAACGCTCAAGTGCTACATAACCACCACTCCAGCACCATTATTTGCACACATAGCACCCCCTTACAGCGCATGCTCGAGTAGATCGAACTTCAATGATTGGATGACATAACGAACTAAGTTGTGATTTCACAAGTTGATTTGGTTGGTGAATCTTATGCAAGACTGAGCTTTAACTCTGAAATCCGAAGTATTGGTGTTCAGGCCGCTTGAGCCGAGAAGGGGTTTTTGTGTTGAGTAAGCTTGTCAGGAAACTGTAGCCCGCAGTGTTTGTGGGAGAGATTGTGTAAAAGTAGTAGTTAAAAACACTCATATCCACAATTTAATATTACGCGCCTGAGTGAACGCGTACTTCTTCTTTCCCGAATCTGCCAACGAAAAGTTGATTCCATTGAACAGCGAAAGAAAAATTTACGTCCTCTGTCAAGATTTTCTTGAGCAGACATTGTGGACAATCTGCAGGAATCAGAAATTTGAGGTGCGTAACGGTCAAGTTTCCTGTGTAATGGAATCAAGCGATGGCATGTTTGATGGAATCAAGCAATGGCACAGTTGGTGCATTCACACGATTATGTTTTAGTTTCAAGGATAATTGATTGCAGCATGGCGTTGAAAACGTGATTAATCTGTGTTGATTTGTTACGACAGCTCAGCGATTGTTCCAGTAGAAGTGTAGGGGAATTCTGAACCGTGAAATAAATACAAAGGCAGTGAAGTTTCACAATAATGTCTTACTTAGATATTACGTTGATATTTGCACTGAGTGCAGCAACCGCATCTTCTAAATGCAGACAATGAGCAGGATCTGCAACATTTAGTAGATGCGGTTGACGCACACAGTGAACAACTAGGGTTAGAATTAAATTGTAAGAAGACACAGATTATGATCACTAGGAAGAAGGAAATACCACAAGTAAATGGTAACATTCTTAAACAAGTGAATCAGTACAATTATCTCGGAACAGTCATACCATATGATGGGAAATGCCTTGAAGACATTAGAACAAGAACGGCCAGGGCGAGGATAGCCTTTTGCAAGATGGAACAATACTGACCAATAAAAGGATGTCATTTGCAACGACACAGTCCACGAAATACAGTTCATCGTCGATGGCAGTGGCAGTCAACCAGAAGCCCAGCAGCCACGCATTTCTGCATAAGGCAAAAACCAGTCAACTCTGGGACATAGCCATCTGCCATCACTCCGAACATGCAGTCACGTTCCAAAAACCTCGGGCAGATTCAAAAGCACTTCACATGAAATCCACAGCTCACAGTGTCGCACCACGCACTCACTCAGTAGCAGGGCGACGGAACCATCAAGCCTCCTTAGTCGCCTCTTACGACATGCGTGGTAGGCTACAGTGTTGCTATTCTTTGCTTCCCTTATGGGCCCCGGCAACACACGGGAGGAGTGTTGAAGTGTTACATAGAACCTGTACTTTTGTATGGATTTGAAGCGTGGACAAGCTGAAAAACATCTAATGGCTGTGGAAATGTGGTTTGTGAGGAAAATGCAAAGAATACCATGGACAGACAGAAAAACCAATTAACAAGTCCTACGAGAAATAAATGAAACTTGTAAACTAGTTAGATAAATTAAACGTAGATAGTCACAGTGTTTTGGACACGTTATGAGAAGAAATTAATTGCAGAACTCGGTGACAACTGGTAAGATTGAGGGGAAAAGAACAAGGGGAAGGCAGAGAAGTAAACACCTGGATGGCTTGGCCATATGGTATGGTCGAGACAAGAACACAGAGCTGATCCACTCGTCGCTTCAGAGGTCACAGATCGTGAGAATTGTATGGATATTTTGCCCTGGCCATGCGGGTGTACGGGGGAATGAACGGGCTGATAGGCTGGCAGGGAATGCACCTCTTTGTTGTATCTTGCCTATGGACAAGGGGGAGGTGGTCGTGCGCTCGTGGGACCAGGTTGAGAAGGCGGAGGAACAGATTGAGAACCCATATGTGGAAAGAATGAGATTGCGGGGGATCGGCAGTGGTTCTGGAAGAATCTCAAAACTGAGAGGGAAGACCAGGATAACTTTTAATCAGATAGAGGTGGGAACGATTAGTAGTATGACTCTTCGCTGGCTGTTGAACGAGGGAACTGAGCACGTATGGGAATTTCTTGAGTGCAGTGATGTCGGTTCTTAACTCAACTCAACTCTAGTGATCGTGTGAGATGGCGAAACATGACCGCCTATGGCTTATCAACATGACACATGATGATGATGAGATATTAACCACACATAGGAGGTCAGCATGGCCGAATGGATAACAGCGTTCGCTCTTAAACTTCCGGTGTGCTGATGCCGAGGTAGCGAGTTCAACTCCTACTAAAATGTTGACGTCTGGTTGACTTGCGGACGCAAATTTCATGCACCTCAGAAGTAGGAATCGGTTCGCCTGATGACGAGGGACACTGGTAATAGAAAAGCTAATCCACACGCAAAAATCTGTCCAGTGTGGACTACGAGCGAGTTACAAGTGAGCGAAAATAATTACCACAAAACCCAAGAGCTGAAGCACTGTACAACTCCAGCGAACAATACTGGGTCACCTACATCACGCAGCCTGTTTACATTATCATCTACGGCTCGTATTGTCTGACACTCCGCCTACAGCGGATAAACTGTGGATAAAAATAACCCTGAAAACAAAGCCTTGGATAAACGGGCATTTACCGAAAGCAAGTTTATCGGACTGATCTATTAGCCGGATCTACTAAATGTGGTTAAAATGTCACAATCTGGAATACAACGCCTTGGGTGTGACGTTGTGGTCACCTCCCGTGGAGAAATCGGTTATTTTAATACTGTACCGGATGTTGCCATACATGCGACAGGAGAGGACCTGACACCGCGCGCAAGTGAAACTGGGACTGCGTAGATGTGGGACGAGCGGGCGGTTCTGTCTGTCTAGCCGCCCAGTCGTCAGTGTCTTCGTGATTTCATTGCCGACGGGGATTTCAGTTTCAAGGACACTATAGCTGTTTGTTCTCTAATGACAGCTGTGTTTTAAGCGGAGCCAATCCTTATATGAATTCAGTGGCGGGATTAGTGTGAAATTTGAAGTGTTAGAAACATGACTGAATTTCCAAGTGATAAGCCGTGTTGATTGCTAAGGAACTACTAAGATGTTTGTAATTGTCAGCACAGCTTGATGTTAGTAGGAATATGGTTACATTTTCTCTAGCAACATCGTTATTATGTGAATCAGGAACAAGTCCATATGTTATCGGTAATGACAAAATTAAAAAAAAATGTTTTGCATATCCTTTATAGGACATCACTGTCAACATCTTTCAGCTGATTGTTGATTTCTTGGCAAGATTACGCTCAGTAGTTTGCCATTGCTTTCTGAGCGGGCGGCTCACATACCCCTTAAGTTACCGACGAGATTCGAACCACTACTGATTCTCACCGTCGTCACGTTACTTACGAGAGTATACGAGATTACGGAGAAAAGTCGCTAACCTCTAGGCCAGGAAAACATTAATTTTAGGGACATATTTTATTAGAAGCATAACATGCTATGATCAATACAATTACAGAGCGCGGATGTACAACAGGAGAAAGACACTTGGGAGTTATGACCCACGTGCGAAACCCTCTCCCGAGAGTGTAAAGAAGGTAAACAAGCCAATCGTTCTTAGAAGGGGATTCACTTCTGACGATGAGAATCCCCCGGTTGTGCTTTGAGCACGTCAGACTTTTTACAACTTCAACGAGCATGGTGTAATAATGGCGGTAGTTTTAAGAAAATCGGGAGTTGTAGTTGTGTCATGGCTAATAATATCCCCAGAAGCCTGGGAGATGTGGTTTTATAGAATAATGCTGAAAATTAATTGGACAGCCCAAATGAGCAATCTGGACATTTTGTGGAAAGTTAAGTCGCAAAGACAACTGATCACAAACATCAGAAAGAAGCAGTCATAAATCTTTGTCCGGATTAGATCAATTCGTGTGGTGATTCCTTCCTTGCCATGACACAAAACTGTCAAGAATTTGCTCACGCTGTCTTCATCTATCTCTCTTTCCACAAATCTGTCCACAGATCTTTCACATGTTCCAGTCTTGTTTTTTGCTGCTGCTTCTTCTTCTTCTTCTTCTTCTTCTTCTTCTTCTTCTTCTTCTTCTTCTTCTTCTTCTTCTTCTTCTTCTTCTTCTACTTCTTCTTCTTCTTCTTCTTCTTCCTTCTTCTTCTTCTTCTTCTTCTTCTTCTTCTTCTTCTTCTTCTTCTTCTTCTTCTTCTTCTTCTTCTTCTTCTTCTTCTTCTTCTTCTTCTTCTTCTTCTACTTCTTCTTCTTCTTCTTCTTCTTCCTTCTTCTTCTTCTTCTTCTTCTTCTTCTTCTTCTTCTTCTTCTTCTTCTTCTTCTTCTTCTTCTTCTTCTTCTTCTTCTTCTTCCTTCTTCTTCTTCTTCTTCTTCTTCTTCTTCTTCTTCTTCTTCTTCTTCTTCTTCTTCTTCTTCTTCTTCTTCTTCTTCTTCTTCTCATAATCTCGGAGATCTCAATTTGTGGTGTAGCATGATCGCTCAAGCCAGCCGGCAAGGCACTGAATAATAATGTTGATGATGATGATGATGAGTGGCTAACACCCTTGCCTGTCGGCCCGGTGGTCATGAGTTCGAATCCACACGCAGGGACACAACAACGTTAACTGGACTCCCAGTCGACCCCCAGCCTAACATGAGTACCACAAAATGGCATGGGAAGCAAAGGCGCCCAGAGTTGTATTGATTCTATCACTCACCTAGTGCCCATGGTCTATACACACATGAGGCTGCAGAACCTGGCGACAACTGGCAAGATTGAGGGTGAAAGAACACGGGGAAGGCAGAGAAGCAATTATCTTGGCCACATGACATGATCGAGACAAAAACACTCTGGTGATCGTGTTGATGGTGAAACATGATCACCCGCGCTTGTCGACATGGCACGTGAATGATGATGATGAGGATAGGGTACATATACCCGGTACACTTCAAAGTGTAAAATTCAAGTTGGACAGTTCTAAGTGTACGATTTATGGTGTACAATTCAAGGTGTTAGTTAAACAGTTAGTTGCATTTGCTTTACAGGACGTCACAGCCAACCCCAGTATTGTTTGGCTGTGTGTGATTTCTTGGCAAGTTTACGTTCAGTAGTTTGCATTGCTTTCTGAACCACCGGCACTCATACCATTGTATGAAAACCAACGCAAGGTGGTATGCTACTAAATCGCCAGCAGGTGTGTTTCGAATGCGGGATTGCGAATTGCGTTCGTAAAACCCTTCGCCACAGAACCGGCATTCAAGGTGTACACTTTTAAAAAAAAAAATGACCTTTACCTTTGTTTTCATTTCTGGAAGTACCCGTTCTAGAAATACCTGTTCTGGAAAATCCATTCTGGAAAAATAGGGGAAGTCGCTTAACATGATTAATCATCTCAAGCCAATTAATGAGTTAAATGGGCCATAACGCATATTTTACCAATAATATAACCGCATTTTAACAGTAATATAACAAATATTTAGCAGTTGCGTAACTGTATGCTAACAGTAATAATTTACTGTAAGAGGACTATAACAGTAATGTACAGGAATATAACAATATTTTAGTAGGAACATAATATTATTTAAATGGGAATATAATATTTTAAACAAGAATATCACATGATTTTAATAAGAATATAACAGTAATTTATCTCGAATATTATTGTATTTTAAGTGTGACATAAACTTCTGCTAAAAGAAACAACATTATTATAACAAGAGTAATACTGAATGTTCATTATCTCATCTTCTTCTTCTGCTTCTTCTTCGTTCATCCGGAGTTTTTTTTTCGGATGTGATTGCGTTGTGCCTGTTTACAGCAGAGCTGCGTTCTTGCGCCGTTAGGCCGACACATCCGACTTCTGCGGGCATTTGTTGACCGGGTTAACCTTCCCGGGGATTATCTCATCTACTATTGTTCCTCTTGTACCTTGTGGGGTCGAGATGAAGTTTGAACAGCGGAAGAGTGCCCGTTTATGGTCTTCATATTTCGAGATTCATGGACTCTGCTATTCCCTCTGTCCATCATTTACGTGGTCTGCCTCTTCTTCTGCTTCCATTTGGTCCGTACATCATTGCTTGTTGTGGTATACTGTTAGCTAGTAACCTAGTTTCAGGGCCAAACCATTTGACTTGCTGCCTTTGAATAAAATCCAGCACTACTATAACCCCAAATTTAGTCCTGATTTCTTCATTTCTGATTTTCTCTCTTCTTGACACATTTAATTACTGAATATTACTGAATTATAACATTACTGAATATTGACAGAAAATAATATAATTTTAACAGTAAAATAACATTATTTTAATAGTAACAAAGTAAAAGACTTCTTTACACGTCTTAAAGATCATTGGCTATATGGTGTTCAATGATTTTTGTTTTGTTGTGTTCCCTCGGTTTGAACTCAAGCGTAGTCTTTACACGTACTGCTACTACTACTGCACTGGATTGATTCTGCATGTGGATTAGCTTTCATTATTACCAGTGTCTCTCGATATCATGCGATCCACTCCGATGTCTCAGGTACTTGTAATTTACGACTCCAAGTCAAGAAAGAGAGGTCAACATTTTAGTCCAACTGAACTGTATAAGGGTTGAATCCGCTACATCGGAATCAGCACACTCAAAGTTTAAGAGCGAGCGCACTTATCTATTTGCCATGTCGCCCTGCGCTGGATGTTCTAATTGACTAATCATCATTCGATGGATGCTGATATGGTCATTAGTATGCTGCCTACTTTACTTCACAGTCCATTTCCTGGTACCCTTACTTTAGGCTGGGTCGACCTGGGGTCTTGGTCGGTTACAGAAAAATCCGTCTCGATGGGAATTCAAATTTATTAGAAATATAACAATATTTTAACGAGAACATAACAGCATTTTAACTGTAACAACAGACGCTAAAAAGGAACACAACAATACATTAACAGTAACATTTAATTAACCCATGGTAGTGTAAGAACATTTTAACAGAACAGTAAACTTTGTAAAATAGTTACATGAATTATATAATCCATCCATCCATCATGTGCCATGCCGATAAGCGTGGGTGGTCAAGTTCTGCCATCTCACTCGATTACCAGAGTCGTAGATCAGCTCCGTGTTCCTGTCTCGACCATGCCACGTGGCCAAGCCAGCCAGGTATTTACTTCTTGGGATTCCCCGTGGTCTCTTCCCTTCGATCTTGCCAGTCGTCACCAAGTTCTCCAAGTCACTTCTTCTCATAACATGCCCAACAAATTTTGACTGTCTACGTCTAATGACTCTAATCAGTTTACGATCTTAATTTGTTTCTTGAAGGACTTGTTCAGTGGCTTTTCTGTCTGTTCATGGTATTCTTTGCATTTTTTCCCCCTCAGAAACCACATTTCCATAGCAATCAGATGTTTTTCAGCTTGACTGCTCATTGTCCACGCTTCACATCCATACAAAAGTATAGGTTCAATGTAGCACTTCAACACTTTTTTCGTCGTTTCAATTGATATCTTTTTATTGGTCAGTATGTTTTTCATCTTGCAGAATGCTACCTTCGCAATGGCAACTCTTGTTCTAATCTCTTCGAGGCATCTCCCATCAGATGTTATGACTGTGCCGAGATAACTGTATTGATTCACTTGCTTAAGAATATGCCCATCTACTCGTACATCACATTGTGATATTTCCTTCTTCCCAGTGACGACCATAATCTGTGTCTTCTTAATATTTAGTTCTAACCCTAGTTGTTCACTGTGTGCAACAACCGCATCTACTAAATGTTGCAGGTCATGTTCATTGTCTGCAATCAAGACTGTATCATCTGCAAATCTAATGTTATTGATGTATCGTCCCCCAATGTTGATTCCTTTCATATCTTCTATATTTGTGAAAATATTTTCACTGTACAGGGAAAAAAGATCTGGAGACATTACACATCCCTTTCTCACACCTCTTTTAATAGGCTGATATTGACCTACATCGTTATCAATTCTGATGGCAGCTTGTTGTTTCCAGTATATATATATATATATATATATATATATATATATATATATATATATATATATATATATATATATATATATATATATATATATATATATATATATTTTTTTTTTTTTTTTTTTTTTTTTCAATGTCTAAGGTCTTTTCCATCAATTTGTAGATCTTCAAGCATCCTTATCATGTCGACATGTCTCACTTTATCGACAAGAATTCTATAATACGAATAACATAACCGTCTGCTAACAGTGGCACAATTGTATTTCGGTAAGAACACATTAATATTTTAACAGTGATATAACAAAACTTCTTATAGTAACATAACAGTATTTTAAGATGAACGTAACAATATTTTTAATGGTAATAATGTAACTGTATCTAGCAGAAATATAGCAGCATTCTAACAATAAACTAAACATTATTTTGACATTTTCAGCCGCATTGTAACATACACATAATATAATTTACAGGATTTTTATAGTAACATAACAATAGTCTCCTTGAACACATTTAGGCACGCATACATACATACATACATGTACACAACCATGCATTTATGTACACATACATATATTTATGCACACATGCATATATTCATGTACACATACACATCTAACCTTATGTACACATACATACATTTAGCCACACATACATATATGTATACAGACATACATTTATGTATACAAACATATCTACATTTATGTACACATACATATCTACATTTATATACAAATACACACATTTATGTACACATACATACATTTATGTACACATATCTACATTTATATACACATACACATAGTTATGTAGACATATATATCTACAGTTACGTATACATGCATGCATTTATGTCACATACATACATTTATGTGCACATACATACATAGTAGAAGTCGATGTGGCCGACATGATAAGAACACTTGCTCTTAAACGTACGGTGCGCTGAAGGCGAGATAGGCGGTTCAACCCCTACACCGGCACTTAAACTTTGACCTCTCACTTAGAAAGCAATGGCAAATCGCTGAACGTTTAGTTGCCTAGAAATATCAACCTGGGGTTAATGACCACGTCCTGCATAGGACCCACAATTTGAGACATACCACACTTTTCACACGGGGCGATGAGGAGCATTTTGTGTGATATTGACTGGCACAGGAATGGAGCATTATGGAGCAACCCTTTGCCGTGAAACTGGAACCGCGGCTAACTAACATGTCAGTACATAAGCCCCTTAACAGGACCTGCCGTGGCTATGTGTAGTGTTGAGAGCATCACATTTGGTAAGTTTAAACTCTAAACGCGCGGAGAAATAGGTGGTCAGTCTTCCCCTATCTTAGCGGACGATGAGAGCATGCACGATACATCGTCCGACTGCGCTCATAACATTACCAGCCTAACGAACTAGCCATCACACCAACGCTCTGCGTTTATGTTAAACGTAGATTTTAAAGGATTGGCATGGCTGTATATGAATAACGAAGACACAAGCAATAGATTGCACGATTTATTGCCTGACATGATTTGCTACATCTCGCCAGGTATATACTGTGGAATTAACATAAACTAAAGTGATGAGATAAATCCTTCAAGCTGAAATGTACACATATTTACACAGTGATTTTCGGCTTAATAGAGTTATCTATTCACTTTAGTTTATGTTCTGCGACTTCTGCAGTGTGTACCTGACGAGATCTTGAAGAGATTAGAACAAGAATCGCCATGGCGATTTTTGCCTTTTGCAAGATGAAAAACATACTGGCCAATAAAAATATGTCAATTGCTACGAGAAAAAGAGTGTTGAGGTGCCTGTACTTCTGTATAGATGTGTGAAGCATGAACAATGAGCAGTCAAGCTGAAAAACATCTGATGGCTGTGGAAATGTGGTTTCTGAGTAAAATGCAAAGAAAACCATGGACCGACAGAAAAACCAACAGCCAAGGCCTACAAAAAACAAATGAAAATCGTAAACTGATTAGAGAAATTAGACGCAGACAATCATCATTTTTTGGACATGTTTTGAGAAGAAATAAATTAGAGAACTTGGTGAGAAGAGGGGAAGAGAACAAGGGGAAGACAGAGACGTAAATACCTGGATGGCTTGACCACGTGGCATGGTCGAGACAAGAACATTGAGCTGATCCACGACTCTGACTCTGGTGATCGAGTGAAATGGCGAATCATGACCGCCCACGCTTACCGGCATGGCACGTGATGGATGGATGGACCTGACGAGGTGCAACGAAATATGTCAGGCAATAAATAGTGCGATCTATTGCTTGTGTCTTCGTTATTCAAATTCACTACGGGGAAAAAACTGTTTTGAATAGTCGTATGTCATTAACATAAGTGACAAAATTCTATTGTTTAAGTAACAAAGCTGTATGAATATTTATCACTTCTATATGTAAGTAACAAAGCTGTATGAATATTTAACACCTCTATGTGCATAAGTAACACAGCTGGGGGGATATCGTGGGGATAACCGATGCTTAAATTTCCCATCAGTATCAAAGACTATTTATGATATGTATTTAAGCCCACATGTGATTCATCTGTTCACTTGGTGTAATATATAATTCTGCGTGTGCATCTGACGAGATGCGACAAAATATTTACTGGCACCTTGCCGTTTTGATAGACACTAGTTTTTAAAATGGCGTTATATCTCTCTATAGCAGTGTTTCCCAACGTGGCGCCCACGCCCCACAGGGGGGGGGGGGGGGGGGGGGGGCAATTCTATTGTTAAGGGGGGCAATTCGAAAATGGAAAAAAAGATTTATGGAATTATTTGATACTCTTAGTGATGTTTTAAGCGACAAACCTAAAATTAAAAATCTGTTAACGGTCGATGGTAAGGCATTTGTGAGTTATTTAGCCGATATCTTTGAAACACTAAATATATTAAATAAACAACTTCAAGGAACAAACAAAACTCTTGTCGATACAAAAACTAAGATATTTGATTTCATTATCTTTATTGAATTATATCAGACATATATTTACAACAAACATTTTGAAAAGTGTCACTGGCTCTAAAAATGTGAAGTGACTCATACCGCTATATATGTTATTGTCGATCATCTGAAAATTTTATCGGCTGATTTAAAAGAAAGATTTTCTTATTTGAAACAAATTGATTTCCCAACTTGGATGATGCAACCAATGTTAGTGGAAGTGTCTGACATTTCAAATATGCAGTGTCAAGAACTAGCAGAAATGCAAAATGATGAATCAATTGAAACTGTATTTAATATAAAAGGTGCGATGGCATGGCTTTGTGAGGAAACCGAAATCACATATCCAAATGCAACCAAATGTGCAAGAGAACTATTGTTACCGTTTCCATCTTCATATTTAGCTCAATGTGGATTTAGTGCCATAAATGATTTGCTGCTAAAAAAAATTTTCTTTTTTAAAAAAAAAGAAATAAAGAAATCAACTGGATACAACAAAACGGGGAGACTTGAGACTGAAGTTAACTAAATTGGAACCTGACATAAAATCTCTTTGCAGCAAGCATCAAGCGCAAGGATCTCATTAAATTTAAATAATAAATAATTACTAATAATTAAAATAATATAGAAAAATCTTTCATTAGAATTATTTTGTACTTAAATTTCAGTTCTCCATTATATGTTTTGAAAATGTACTTACTGTGTTTGCTCAATAATTTCCTAGTGATTTCTTCCTAAAACCTACCACTCAAGTTTCTTTAGTGAACATTTCAAGTTTTGAATATTAAATATTATTTATATGTGGGGGGGGGGGGGGGGGGGGGGGCCGCGGGGCGGGGGGGGGGCATACGAACTTTAGAAAGGCTTAGGTGGAGCATAGCACAAAAAAGGTTGGGAAACACTGCTCTATAGCATAAATGAATTGCCAAGATCTAGAAGTAGATTGTGAGATGTACTAGAATACGATTACAAGAACCAAAATGCGGCTAAAGCCTTCGTCAGCACAAAACAAACAAACACAAAATGACACACAACTACACGAAAAAATCACTACATGAAAATATTTAGGTTACTTATATCACGAATTATCATGCAAAGAGTGAGGAAGAAAATACAACCTGAAATAGGAAAAGAACAATGTGGGTTTGTAGAAGGAAAGGGTACAGTAAATGCTGTGTATATGCTGCGAACAGTTATTGAACGTTCTATAGAAGTAAACAAAGATATACATCTTTGCTTTATTGACTACACAAAAGCTTTCGATGGAGTAAGACATGTCAACATGGAAGACTTGCTTGCAGATCTACAAATCGATGGGAAAGACATTAGACTTTATTGGAAACAGCAAGCTGCCATAAGGATTGATAATGAAGTGGGACAATATCAACCTATTAAGACAGGTGTGAGACAGGGATGTGTAATGTCTCCAGATCTTTTTTCCCTATACAGTGAAAATATTTTCAGAAATGATGAAGATATAAATGGAATCATCATCGGAGGACGAAACATCAAAAATCAAATCAAATCAAATAAACTTATTAGGGTCACAAATTGGGCGCGCAGGCCCGTATTACATTCGGCCATTTCTTACATTCGGCCCTTATCAATAACATCAATAACATTAGATATGCAGATGACACAGTATTGATTGCAGACAATGAGCATGATCTGCAACAATTAGTAGATGCGGTTGTTGCACACAGTAAACAACTGGGAGTAGAATTAAATTGAAAAAAGACACAGATTATGGTCGTCACTAGGAAAAACGAAATACCACAATGCAATATACAAGTAAATGATGGGAATATTCTTAAACAAGTGAATCAATACAAATATCTCGGACCAGTAATAACATCTGATTGGAGATGCCTTGAAGAAATTAGAACAAGAATCGCCATGGTGAAATTAGCCTTTAGCAAGATAAAAAAACATAATGACCAATAAAAAGATGTCAATTGAAAGAGAAAAAAAAAGTGTTGAGGTGCTACATAGAGCCTGTACTTTTGTATGAACGTGAAGCGTGGACAATGAGCAGTCAAGCTGAAAAAAACATCTGAGGGTTGTGGACATGAGTTTCCGAGGAGAATGCAAAGAGTACTGTGGACAGACAGAAAAACCGATGACCAAGTACAACAAGAAACAAATGAAAATCGCAACTAATTAGAGAAATTAGACGTAGACAGTCAAAATTTTTTGGACATGTTATGAGAAGTGATAAATTAGAGAACTTGGTGATAACTGGCAAGAGCGAGGGGAAGAGAACAAGGGGAAGACAGAGAAGTAAATACCTGGATGGCTTGACCACGTGGCATGGTCGAGACAAGAACACTGAGCGGCTCCACGACTCTGGTGATCGAGTGAAATGGCGAGTCATGACCGCCCACGCTTACCCGCATAGCACATGGTGGATTGATCTGTATCCTTGCTGGGAACGATCGACGCGTTTGACGGCTATCAGTGGATAGTATCAACGGGAACTGTGGTCAATGGACCAAAGGCCACTGACGTCAGAAGCTCGGGGATTGGTTAAGCCACCGGTGGGGGAACATCCATGGTGGGGAGGGGGGGGGGGAGGAAGATGCCCATAGCATAAAGCATGGGCTGAATTTAGAGACCATGTGTTACCTGTGCAGCATGATCGTTCTCTCGGCCTGCCTAGTTTACTCCAGAGGAAAGGTAACACCAATATGTCTGGAACAAGACAAGCTGCAGAAGCTGCCGGATCAGCAAAGCAATGCTTTAACTGCCCGCCTATTGAAGCTTCCATCCTAGACCAGTTGCCGACCAAAGCTTATTGTCTGTCCCGCCATAACATTTAGTCTTAGGTTGTATTTATTCACCCAGGATAAAGATTGTACACTCCCAATTACGCCCCGTCGCTCAAAGCCGTTGGCACAATGTAGGGTGTAGGGTTTGGTGATCGCTGCCCAACATTCAGCTCTAACAGAAAGTAGACAGTACCACACAGTGAGTGATACAGTAGCTCAGTCATACCTGACTAAGACCTGACTGGTAAAGCGAAATATGCCAGGCAATAAATTATACAAGCTGTTACCTGTGGCTTCTGTATTTATATTCACTGAAATAATACATTGTTTTAAAATAGCTGTATTTATAAGTAACACAATTTTATTATAAGTAACATAGTCGTATTTATAAGGTACCTATTTGCACTTACATGTAGCATTGATGATATATAACGTAACAGCTGTATATTGTATACATGTATTTGTAAGAAACGCGGCTATTTTTAAAATTGAAATATCGTTTAAGCAGCTTACCTCTATTGATTTTTGCGTCTATAAGAAACATAGCTATGACATAAAGAGCAACAGTGCATTCCTAGGCAACACAGCTGTAGTCATGAGACACACATGCGCGACAAACACGCACGCTCACACGAACACATACGCACACATACACATGAACCCTTCCATTACCATTTATCTCGCATTGAGGTCTTGGCTCTCAATCAACTCCCCCCAAGCCCCCTATCCTTAGCTACCGCACACAGCTCCAGCTATGTCCTTCCCATGCTATTAATTTATATTTATACTTCTCTTCTCTGTGCGTTTTTAGAGCTTGCCCTATTTCTTTTGCCCTGTGGAATTTTCCCTTCTATTTATTTGTCACATTTTGGTGTCATCATTTTCTTTGATCTCATGATTGTTACTGTTTTCTTGACATTCAAGGAGAGTCCTTTCTTTGTACTCTCTGTTACTACAATGTCCAACAATTCTTATAGGTCTGTTGAATTATCCGCCACCTATACGGTGTCAAATGCATAGCGTATATCTTATATATAAATAAGGAGCGTATGTCTGTATCTATGTATCTATGTATGTCCTTTGTGCGCTCGCGAACGGCCCATCCGATTGAGATGAAATTTTCTACACGCCTTCCTTTCAGTCCAGAGCTGTCAACTGTCATAGTTTTTTAGTGTGAAATCGCCTGCTTACTCAGTATTATTTCATTTTTCATTTTTCATTATAATTTCATATATTTCAGGGGACCTAACTCCGTAAAAGTTATTTCAAGGGGCATAACTTTTCTGTATAACTTATAGTCATATTGTGGCATCGTTTTCAAAGATTTATAAACTCTGTGTCCATAGTTATGTACCGGCATATGAGTTATAATAAATAATGATACAAACTGTAAGGCATTTTCAAAGTTTTCATAAAAATAATGCACAATGCATAACATTGTAACTCATCTTTATTTGCTTAAGAAGTTACTGTAGTCATGCAGGTGATTAGCAAGCGTTTTCATTAAAAATAATGGATGGTGTCTGGAAGGACATTCTTTTAAGTTACTTTTTTTGTTGTATGAATTTAATGAGAACTTATATGACTACTTATGTGAATTAAATGAGATGCTCCCCACCAGGGACTGGGCGAAGCCGGACAGGGTCAGACAGACAGACAGACAGACAGACAGACAGACAGACAGACAGACAGACAGACAGACAGACAGACAGACAGACAGACAGACAGACAGACAGATAGTCGGTAACGGGAACGGGAACTTATATGACTACTTATATGAATTAAATGAGATGCTCCACACCAGGAGCTGGGCAATGCCGGGCCGGGTCAGACAGACAGACAGACAGACAGACAGACAGACAGACAGACAGACAGACAGACAGACAGTCGGTAACGGGAACGAGAACTTATATGACTACTTATATGAATTAAATGAGATGCTCCCCACCAGGGACTAGGCGAAGCCGGGCCGGGTCAGCTAGTTATTTATATTATAACCTCCAATTAGTATTCCTGGCGTCTCTTTGATCTCTCTCATTATTACTTCGCTTTCTTCGGTCGTGTGATGAGAAGAGAGGCTTTGGACAACATCGTGACAACTGGAAAGATCAAGGGGGAAGAGAGGCAGAGACAGACCAAGAGAATTGATGTTGGATGGTTGAGACGGCGGCATGGAGGAATATCATCAGCAGGGTTGATCCAGAACACCAAAGACCGAGATCTGTGGAGAGCCATGAACGCCTACGCAGCTGAAGGGCACTTGATAATGATGATGAAGTGGATTTCAGTCAAAGGCATGTCTAGTTATTCCATTATCAGGTTTTCTCAACGGATGTCCTATCCTCTCCACGAGTTCCCAGTGGTGATTCTGTCATACCATTGTATTCATTCTATTCTGCGGTACGCGCCATTAGTGAATACTTATAATTTATTTGGAAACGTGTAATGTTTTTTTCCCTCCATGTTTCTATGTAATTTTCCAAGTTTGTTGCTTAGTTAAACACCTCTCGACGTTCACATATTTCCTAGTTTCATAACAGCTCATCTGTCCTTCTAAATATATATATATATATATATATATATATATATATATATATATATATATATATATATATATATATATATATATATATATATATATATATATATATATATATATATATATATATATATATAGCCTGGCATATTTCGCTGCATCTCGTCAGGTACATACTGCAGAAATCACACAACTTACGTGAATTAACTAGATAAATCCTTCAAGTTGAAATATACACATATTCGCACAGTAATGTCAATTATCTAGCACGGCAATTTTAAGCTGACTAACATGTCTTTCTGTTTGCCCAATTCTGGCTTGCGTTGATTGATCATAATTGCTTCTGCAAATTTTAACAAGCGAGTATTTTGTGTGTTAAACAACACGCGAAAAGCAGTGTCTCTGTCAACCACACAGCCGCTCTCGACAATGTGCCTACCAATTGAAGACGCCGAGAGCTTCCGGTGTGTCGGCCCCACGAGGCTAGCATCTTCTGTGTGTTGTTTCTTGTTGACCCATTGAGGTATGTGTTCTGACACTCGTTTGTTAAGCTGTCTCTCTGCTCTACCAATGTAGAAGGCCTGGCATCTACATGTGAATTGGTAAATACAATTGTTTGTGGCGTACAGAGGAACAGGCTCTTTGACTGCTGGTGTAGGAATCGGTACGGTTTTATATCTAATGACTGGAGTTGCAGTACAGAATGTTCGGCCTACTGCTGTAGTAAGCCGGTCTTGTAGACGTTGCTTTACGTCATCCCCTCGAAAGGTTAGCCGGATGAATACCTTGAGTTTAGGGACTGTAGTTAAGTCTGGTTTTGTTTGGGCTGTTGGCAGTGGCGCTTTATAAGTCCTGTGGAGTACCCATTCAGGTTTAAGACATTCTTCAGAGTTTCAAATTCCTCTGTCAGTGTGTCCTGGGTGCATATCTTTCTAGCACGGTCAAACAGGGCCCGTACTAAGCCCCGTTTGTACTGGACAGGTGTGAAGCTCTGAAAATTTAGGTATTGGCCAGTCCATGTTCCTTTGCGATACACCGATCTTTGAATTGTGCCGTCTGTTCTACGTCTCATTAGAATATCTAGGAACGGTAACGCTTCCTTGTGTTCGTGGTTCATAGAGAGATGATTTTATGCGTCTTGTTCATTGTGACCTGGAACGATGTTGCTTGTAGCTCGTCTGTGGTGATAATTAGTATATCGTCCACATAACGACTGTGTCCTGTTAAATCCCCGAGAGGAGACTGGGATCAACAAGCACATCTTTAAACTTATTATCTGTTGGGATTATTGACTGACTTTGGTCTACACTCCTCTCTTCTGTCTTTCCTTCCATATATCTATTTCTTTCACTCTCTCTATTATTCCCTCAACACATACTCCGACAACAGTTCCTTTCAACGATAAGATAAAAGATTTATTAATAAAAAAAAAACTATGTCTGGTGTAGGTATTTAGATTGTCTATGTAGTTGATAGTGTATTCTATTGTTGGTGCCAGAATGAACTCTGAATGTCTATCAGCTGTGTTACTTCTCGCCATTCATTCTTCAAGATCACAGGACAGCACATCAAACAGGACAGAGCTCACCCGGGATGATCCGTATGCTTGAATCTGATGGTAAATCCGTGATTGAATGCAAAAACAAAAAACCGTTCACCACTGAGTCAAGGTACCGTAATAAAAGTCCCGTAAGTTTATGAATGCTCCTGAATCTGTTTCATGACGTTAGGTATCCAACATCGAAAAACCACCACATCGTCACAGTTCTTCTTATGGTTTTATATTACTAATAATGTTTTACGTGTCTATTCTTTCTTCTTTATGCCTACAATACGTTTGTAGTTGTAAGTATCCCTGCTTGCCACAGTTTAACATCCTTTCCTTTTAAGGGTTTAGTGGTATATTCGTTTGAGCATACAGTGTTCTGTATTTTATTTCACTTATGTCTTTCTTCATCTTAAACCTGTTCATATTCTGTTTGGTTCCATGTAAGTACTTTATTTCTCAAGGGTATTCCTCTTCATCTCTTCTCTGCTTTCACTAGGAGAGTGGAACCTGGAAAAGTATAACAAATCCAGTGATAAGCGTCCGCCCCTTACTACTACTTATGCAAGTGTCCTTCTCCAGCCATAATGACAAGGCTTCCGAAGTGAACATCCGCATAAGACACAAGAATTTACCCCAATCTAAACCATCCACTAATAGAAGGTAATGATAAAGGCAATACACGCACATCTATATTCCTATGCTACAACTATACTATACTAAATTAATACCTTATATATATATGCACTGATGTTCCTGGAATCGAAATACACTTAGCGAATAACACACTATTATCCCCTCTTTCCATCATTAGGGACGTGTATTTCTATTCCCACTCAAGAACATATCTCCTTCAGTTCAGTTTGGAACACACACTAAATTTACACAAAGAATTGACCCTTTTTATATCGGTCATTTTTGCCGCATAGTCCTTGACATTGCTGGACACCTCACATCCAGACTGCATTATCATTGTTAGTGGAAAATTCCAGATCTGAAACTTCTCCATTATTCATACATTCAGACCGCAATATGCTATCCAATAATGCTGTATGCCTTTGTCGCAAACCAATTTTTCCACGCGACAGGTTACCTGTACTGTTGGCCTCCTTCTGGGTCTTGACCTAGAAACACATGCGCCTGGTCACTCCTTTGTTGGTTAACCCTTCTCCTACCTGGTTAGTCGGGGTATACAGTCGTCCATCTGGGAATCGTTAACTCTTCAGTATTTCACGACATAGGCCCCTTCTTAAGAGATTAGACCGCGTCGAATCTTTCTCACTGTAGGTTTGATTCCCATGATCCACAACCCTAGTTTTCTTCCTCCGGAGCTGAATGTTTGGATAACAAATCTGCTCCTACATTCTCCTTTCCCAGGATGTATTCCATTGTGAAGTCCAGTTGCAGCAACAACGTCCATCACATCCACCGTGCGTTGAGCTTCTGCGAAGTAGCTATTAGCATCACGTGTTGATGATATGATTGGATCCTCCCATGGCTCCCTTCATTATCCAGTAGGCGCTCTAATTGACACCCTACTATACTACTAACGACTGAAACTAGTGTTGGCTCCTCGCTCCTGTACGTCCGGTCGACCTACTTTCGACTTGCGTCAGCGACGGCTCACAATACAGACGGATTGTCCCATCCTGATTGTAACACTGCTTCCATGTCCTCTTGGTTTCCCCCGGCTTTTCCTCTGGGGATGTTCCGCCTCGTCCTCGTCGGACCGAGTCGTCTTTCCCAAACCTCCTGGACTTTTGCTTCCAGGACCATCTTGGGCGATATTGTATCTGGTCAGCCAATCTTAGGTTGGAGTCCTGGGTAATTCTCGCTTTTCCCGACGTTACCCACCCCTTCTGAACTTGGTTACCGGTGAAACTTTCACTCTTGTCCTTTCCCTGACTTGTGATTTCCCTCCTCCTGTCGTTGGGTAAATCTGACCTATCACGTACTGTCCCATAGGTCCTCCTATGTTGTACTGGCGATCTCTGGTCTTCGTCTGGACTGGTAACCTTTGTCCCAATGGCTGCCATCACCATAAAGTGCGAAGCTTTGCTCCCGGATCTCTCTTCATATTTCCTAATGAGATGTCTAGGGAGATTTTTCTTCTCTTCCCCGATCCGTATTTTGTAGATGTTCTTGGACACCACCTTTTCCACAGGATAAGGTCCTTTCCATCCTACTTGGAGTATATTGGTCTCTGCTGGACTCCACACTTCCACTTTGTCTTCCACTTTAAGAGCTAGTTTCCTCTTAATTCGCTTGTTGGGTGGTGCTTTCTGGCACTCCGAACAAGACTTCACCCACCGGCGTACATCTCCGGTCATTCCTGGCCAGAAATAATGGCCGGATATTTGCTGCAAGGTCTCTCTGACACCCATATGTCGATTCTCGCCTATGATGTGTCCACTCTGAAGAATGTGAGGACGGTGGGTCTCTGGAACCACCCACTGCTCATGCAGGTTATCTCCCCTCCCAGCTCTCCGATAGAGTAGTTGATTCTTCAGAAAGTACTGTCCCCGTTCTGGTGGCTCAGCACTTCTTTGCAGCTTCCTGTAGCAAGGATGCAACGTAGTATCCTTCCTCTGGGCAGTATGCAATTCTCCTATCTCTGAGTTGTCGCATAGTGTCTCTGCCTCTTTTTCCTTCCCTTGAGATCCACTGACTACTGTTCCCTTGTGGGTTGGCTGTTTGGGCATCCCCAAAAAGACATATTTCGTGCCAATGATCATTGGAAATAAGGAGTCAGATAATACAGCAGCTGGAATAATGCCCGTGACGTACCTGGATTTAATCTCCACCTTGGCGATCGGCAGCGTCATGGTAACAGCACTCCTCATTGCTGGCTGTATTTCTATGGTCTCCCCTGTAAGTTGGTCTGGGCTTACCAAGCTGGCGTCCACCACCGCTTCCCCATCCAAACCTGTATCGTAGAGACAAGCAACCTGCTGGCCATTGACTTCAATAAGTTCAACCACAGGTGGTCTCTCTTGGTCCTGAGTGTCTTTCATCTCCTTGACCGTTTCCTTGCCTTCCTCTTTTAATTCCTCGAGGTTGGTTATGCAATTGGCGTGTTTTGCCTTGCATCCGCAGTCCACAGTATTATGTGTTATCGACTGGCAGTGAGTGCACCCTGTTCCTTTCCAAGGTTTCCGTGTGTCCTTTTTGTTCCTTTCTCCTTCGCCGACCTCAGCCTTGTCTGTGATCACCGATGTAGGAATCACTTTGCATGCTGCGAAGTAAGAACTTTTAGGTTTCGATCTGCAGTCTTTGGTGTTGTGAGAGGCCGCCTTGCAAAATGAACACCACCTCTCAGACCACTGTCGTTTCGCTTGAGAATTCGAGGTGCTCTGGTTTCCTACCTTCACCTTCTCTGAACTCTCCTCTGTGTGCTTTATATAAGGTTCCCCTTTTTCTCCTTCCCAGTTTTTTTGTTTCTTTTTCTCTGGTTTCTCCTGACCTTTGGTTGGTGTACTTAGTTCCTCAGTTTCACCATGTACTTCCACGAATCGTTCCGCCAGCTTATTCACCACATTAATCCGTTCCGCCCCTTGTTCTCCCAAGAAGGTTCTGAGAGGTTTCGACATTTGCTTTCGCATTTGGTCTACCACCATCATCTCTTCGAGACTCTCATAATCCCTCTTGAATTCTGCCAAGTCCATCCATTTCTGTAGATAGGATTTCAGCCTCAGACTGTAGGCGGCGAATAGTTCTCCCGGCTCTCGTCTAGACGATCTAAACTTCTTCCTATACGTTTGTGCGGTGATGTCAAAATGTTTCATCAAAGCGGCTTTTAATTCCTGGTAATTATTTTCCTGTCCTGGTGGTAAGCGTGTGTACACTTCAAATCCCGAACCGATTAAACCCTGGGATAGTTTAAGAGCCCATCTGCTCCGATCCAGCCCCATAGCGACTGACATTGCTTCGAAACGAGATGCGTACTGGTCAAAGCGTTCCTTAGACTGATCGTAGACAGCTAAGGGAAACTTCATGGCATGGTAACCATGTCCACTCATATGGGTTGCACCCGGTGAAGAAGAATTTCCTTCCACTCCATCTATTTCTCCCTTAGTTTGTGTCTTGAGTTCTAGCTCTTTCATGCGGTATTCATGTTCTCTGATCTTTGTGGCTTCTTCTGCATCCAACCTCTTTTTGGTCTGCTCCGCTTCAGCATCTAACCGCTTGTTGATTTGTTCCATTTCCATGCGTTTCAATTCCAACTCAGTCTTCCGATCTTCTCGTTCCGCTTGACGAATTTCTCTCTCTCGTTCTTGTATGTAATCAGTTAGCTCGGAACCAGCTAAACCAATTGCCTCCCCGTTGGCCCTCAGTTCGGCTGTAGTTACTTTAGGAGTTGCCATAGTTACAGCAGATAAGTCAGCACGTTGAGTAAAGACACCTCAAGGCAGTAAAGAGTACTCACTATAAACCGATACTCTACCTAGAACCTATATCATTTATCTATGTCTATTCAATATTATTAATCTACAACACCACACAGTACATCACAACCACTCTCTCATCCACAAGAGAAGATATAGGATAAAGACTTATGTAGACGTGTGACCGTGTGATTAGGTATGTAATGTGTCTTACCACCTATCCACATTCACTCTGTCTGGAACTTTCTCACTGCAAAGTCACCAGCATTAATGAAATGTTTCTACCATAAATGTAATGGCACCATATATCCAATGGACGTCCTTCCATTAAAAGTCATCAATATATACTTCTATTTATTCCAATCAGTATGTCCCAACATGTAGGTACTCCGCTATGCCTGTGCCAATATGCAAGTACCCCTTTATGCATATGCCATGTTATGCTTTCCGGTCATATGGGTATTCTGTATGTACGTATCCCGCTCGCTCCACCAATTATGTCCTGTTAAATTCCCGAGAGGAGACTGGGATCAACAAGCACATCTTTAAACTTATTATCTGTTGGGATTATTGACTGACTTTGGTCTACACTCCTCTCTTCTGTCTTTCCTTCCATATATCTATTTCTTTCACTCTCTCTATTATTCCCTCAACACATACTCCGACAACAGTTCCTTTCAACGATAAGATAAAAGATTTATTAATAAAAAAAAACTATGTCTGGTGTAGGTATTTAGATTGTCTATGTAGTTGATAGTGTATTCTATTGTTGGTGCCAGAATGAACTCTGAATGTCTATCAGCTGTGTTACTTCTCGCCATTCATTCTTCAAGATCACAGGACAGCACATCAAACAGGACAGAGCTCACCCGGGATGATCCGTATGCTTGAATCTGATGGTAAATCCGTGATTGAATGCAAAAACAAAAAACCGTTCACCACTGAGTCAAGGTACCGTAATAAAAGTCCCGTAAGTTTATGAATGCTCCTGAATCTGTTTCATGACGTTAGGTATCCAACATCGAAAAACCACCACATCGTCACAGTTCTTCTTATGGTTTTATATTACTAATAATGTTTTACGTGTCTATTCTTTCTTCTTTATGCCTACAATACGTTTGTAGTTGTAAGTATCCCTGCTTGCCACAGTTTAACATCCTTTCCTTTTAAGGGTTTAGTGGTATATTCGTTTGAGCATACAGTGTTCTGTATTTTATTTCACTTATGTCTTTCTTCATCTTAAACCTGTTCATATTCTGTTTGGTTCCATGTAAGTACTTTATTTCTCAAGGGTATTCCTCTTAATCTCTTCTCTGCTTTCACTAGGAGAGTGGAACCTGGAAAAGTATAACAAATCCAGTGATAAGCGTCCGCCCCTTACTACTACTTATGCAAGTGTCCTTCTCCAGCCATAATGACAAGGCTTCCGAAGTGAACATCCGCATAAGACACAAGAATTTACCCCAGTCTAAACCATCCACTAATAGAAGGTAATGATAAAGGCAATACACGCACATCTATATTCCTATGCTACAACTATACTATACTAAATTAATACCTTATATATATATATGCACTGATGTTCCTGGAATCGAAATACACTTAGCGAATAACACACTATTATCCCCTCTTTCCATCATTAGGGACGTGTATTTCTATTCCCACTCAAGAACATATCTCCTTCAGTTCAGTTTGGAACACACACTAAATTTACACAAAGAATTGACCCTTTTTATATCGGTCATTTTTGCCGCATAGTCCTTGACATTGCTGGACACCTCACATCCAGCTGCATTATCATTGTTAGTGGTTCCAGATCTGAAACTTCTCCATTATTCATACATTCAGACCGCAATATGCTATCCAATAATGCTGTCTGCCTTTGTCGCAAACCAATTTTTCCACGCGACAGGTTACCTGTACTGTTGGCCTCCTTCTGGGTCTTGACCTAGAAACACATGCGCCTGGTCACTCCTTTGTTGGTTAACCCTTCTCCTACCTGGTTAGTCGGGGTATACAGTCGTCCATCTGGGAATCGTTAACTCTTCAGTATTTCACGACAGACTGTAAAAGGCCAAGTTGTTGATGTCTGAGGATCTCTTGTCTTCTAAATGTGCCATGAAAATGTCCGCTAGAATAGGACCAAGAGGACTCCCCATGGCCACTCCGTCAATTTGGCGGTATGACTTAGTTAGAAAATTGAATTGTATGTTGGCGGTACATAGTAGTAGTAGCCTCTCCAGAATAGGCGTTGGTATGCTTAATTTTAGTTGTTTGTCTTCAATGCGTTCCCTTATTATTTTCACTGTCTCCTCTAATGGAACGTTAGTGAATAGGGAGGCTATATCCATGGATGCCGTGTGTTTGTTATTTATGTCCCCATTTGCAGAAGCAATTATGATCAATCAACGCAAGCCAGAATTGTGCAAACAGAAAGACATGTTGGTCAGCTTAAAATTGCCGTGCTAGATAATTAACATTACTGTGCGAATATGTGTATATTTCAACTTGAAGGATTTATCTAGTTAATTCACGTAAGTTGTGTGATTTCTGCAGTATGTACCTGACGAGTTGCAGCGAAATATGCCAGGCAATAAATCGTGCAATCTATTGTTTGTGTCTTTGTTATTCAAAATATATATATATATTTAAAACAAGTTAGTTGCATATCCTTTACAGGACGGCGCAGTCAATCCCAACCTTTTTTGCTTGTTGTGATCTCTTGGCAAGTTTACGTTTAGTAGTTTGCCATTGCTTTCTGAACGTCCGGTACCCATATCATTTAATAAAAAAACCAACGCAAGGTTGGTCTGCTGCTAAATCGACTACAGCTGTGTTATGAACTGCGCCCGTATTTCCTTCGCCACGGAGCGTGACCTTCTATACTCGTATATATAATGTGCCTTGCCATCTGGCGTAGGGGTTAATGTCCTTCCATAGATCTCGGTTCTTGATGTTCTGTTCTGGATCACCTCCACTGATGACGTTCCTTCATGCCTCAGCCTCACTCCACTCAACGCCATTTCTCCCGGTCTGCCGCAGCCTCCTGTCCCACTGACACTTCCAGTGGTCACGACGTTTTTCAGTGCCTCTCTTACAGTGAGATGACCACATAATGCTAATCATATACTACCTTCTGTAGCCTCTCCCAGATAATGAACTGGCAGTCCATGGCATTCGCACTTGTCTTTCCGAAACCACAACTCTGTTGCTCTTCCTAACTTGTTCATTCACTCACCATGGTTTGCTGCCATACTTCACACACACACACACACACACACACACACACACACACACACACACACACCACACACACACACACACACACACACACACACACACACACACACACACACACACACACACACACACACACACACACACACACACACACACACACACACACACACACACACACACACACACACACACACACACACACACACACACACACACACACACACACACACACACACACACACACACACACACACACACACACACACACACACACACACACACACACACACGCGCACGTACACTCACACACGCACACACGCACGCACGCACGCACGCACACACATACATACAGACACACACACGCAAAACACACACATACAAAACACACTCTCCAACCAAACATCCAATCAATAAACCAACCAACCAAGCAACCAACCCACTAACCAACCAATGAGCAAAACACACACACACACATGTGTATGTGTTTATACATATCATAACGCACCAGAAGTAACACAACTGCATTTGTAAACCACACATCGGTCCTTTTCAACAGCACGTGTGTATTTTACAATAATTGACCTGCTTTCCTTAGTTCGATAGCTGTAATATTGAGAAATGTAACTGTTTTCTAAGTACCATAGCCGTAATGTGAAGTACATTACTGTGATACTAAGCAACTTAGATTAAGTAACATGGCTGTAATGTCAAGTACATGACTGTGATATTAAGTAACTTAGATTAAGTAACATGGCTGTAATGTCAAGTACATGACTGTGATATTAAGTAACTTAGATTAATTAACATGGCTGTAATGTGAAGTACATTACTGTGATACTAAGCAACTTAGATTAAGTAACATGGCTGTAATGTGAAGTACATTACTGTGATACTAAGCAACTTAGATTAAGTAACATGGCTGTAATGTCAAGTACATGACTGTGATATTAAGTAACTTAGATTAAGTAACATGGCTGTAATGTCAAGTACATGACTGTGATATTAAGTAACTTAGATTAAGTAACATGGCTGTAATGTGAAGTAAATGACTGTGATACTAAGCAACTTAGATTAAGTAACATGGCTGTAATGTGAAGTACATTACTGTGATACTAAGCAACTTAGATTAAGTAACATGGCTGTAATGTGAAGTACATTACTGTGATATTAAGCAACTTAGATTAAGTAACATGGCTGTAATGTCAAGTACATGACTGTGATATTAAGCAACTTAGATTAAGTAACATGGCTTAACACACGACGTTCTTTATGATAAGTTCGTGATATGGTCGTTGTCTAGGTATCGATGCTCCTGGTGTGTCAATTGAGCTATCTAACTATCCCACAATGCAACTCATCCCCGTAATACACATCCATCAGTCAGTAAACAAGATTGAGTTGGCGCACATAATCCTTTAATACAGAAAGAACACGGACAAACGGAACACAACTCTATATCCAGAAACAATATAATCCATAGAATATAAATATCCTCCTCACAATATCAACACGCACACATCACTGTCTTCTCACGGCCTGCTGAATCTCCAATTCACAAGACAAGTAATCCAGCTCCTATCCACAGCTGGACCTCACACAATACACCCACACAATGGGTCTAGTCCCCACTAACTATCCAACCCACTCTGGGGTTTAGGCCTGCCTTCACCACTGCAAAAGAACTGAACCACAGTCAGTCTAAGCTCCCACGTATTAGCCCTACCGATCCACTCGGCGCTAAAACATCAACTCTCTGAAGTCCCTTGACTTCACACGAACCGAACCTCAGTCGGTTTTAGCTTCCACTGACTAGCCAAAGTTTTCCACTGTCTTTTAACCCTGCTGTGTAGCCTCTCCCTGGGCTCCCAACAACATTACACCCCAGCCTAAAACTGTCTTTCTCCCCATCCCCCCTGGGGTCTTCCACTCACACCCGCCCCATTATTTCTCAGGGTTGATTGTTTTTCTCGTAGCCAGGTCACTCACCTTACTGTCAATGACTCAGGCATATGTCATGGCTGTAATGTCAAGTACATGTCTGTGATATTAAGTAACTTAGATTAAGTAACATGGCTGTAATGTCAAGTACATGTCTGTGATAATAAGCAACTTAGATTAAGTAACATGGCTATAGTTAAGTAACATAGAGGTCAGCATGACCAAATGGATAATAGCTCTCGCTGATGCCGTGGTAGGGTGTTCAACCCCTACATCTGTCATATGGACTAAAATGTTGGCTTCTCATCCTTGACTTGGGGACGTAAATTACAAGTACCTTAGAAGTCCGAATCGGTTCGTATAATGGCGAGGGACACTGGTAATAAGGAAAGCTGGCTCACACACAAAAGTCAGTCCAGCATGGACTACGTTCGAGTTCAAATAGAGCGAAAGGGAAAAAGTAATATCTATCATCATCATCATCATCATCATCATCATCATCATCATCATCATCATCATCTTCCACTTCTGCCGTCAAGCGTCGTGGGGAGGAATAATTTGCGTTCCAGTGCCCGGTGGACGGCACTGGATAGTAACATCTATAATTTGCATTAATTTGATAGTAATTGTAAGTAAAATAGTAACATCTATAATTTGCATTAATTTGATAGTAATTGTAAGTAAAATAGTAACATCTATAATTTGCATTAATTTGATAGTAATTGTAAGTAAAATAGTAACATCTATAATTTGCATTAATTTGATAGTAATTGTAAGTAAAATAGTAACATCTATAATTTGCATTAATTTGATAGTAATTGTAAGTAAAATAGTAACATCTATAATTTGCATTAATTTGATAGTAATTGTAAGTAAAATAGTAACATCTATAATTTGCATTAATTTGATAGTAATTGTAAGTAAAATAGTAACATCTATAATTTGCATTAATTTGATAGTAATTGTAAGTAAAATAGTAACATCTATAATTTGCATTAATTTGATAGTAATTGTAAGTAAAATAGCTGTAATATGAACTAATATGTCGTTAATTATGACTAACTTTGGTGTGTTTTGAATTAATATGGGAATAATATTGAGTAACAAAGCTGTAATAGGAAATAACATGCTGACATATTAATCTAGCCGGTGGTCCGGCTTCTGGGATAGTGAGATGCAGTTTGACAATTTCCCGTCACACCGAGTCCAGGGTTCAAAAACACCTGCCATAGATTTGGAAGCAGATTCCGATGATATGAGGCGTCGGCCGTTCAGAAAGCAATGGTAAACTAATGAACTAACATTGCCTAGTAAATTAGAAACAGCCACTAAATACAAAGTTTGATTGAAACGTCCTTGTGAGGAGCACGCAACTAATTAACATTAATAAATTAATAAAGTAACATAGTTTTAATCTGAAGTAACATTTCTGCACTCATCATCATCATCATCATCATCATCATCATCATCATCATCATCATCATCATCATCATCATCATCATCATCATCCACTTTTGCCGTCAAGCACCGTGGGGAGCAATAATTTGCGCACCAGCGCCCGATGGGCGGCACTGGATAATGTCATTCAGTGTGATTGTACAATGTCTTTGTTGTCGACAATTCATTTTATTCTCGGGCGCCCTCTTGCTCTCGTAGCAGATACTCTTTGATGTAGGGCCAGTGCTGGTAGTTGATGGTCTTGCATTAAACGAGATGGCCAAACCACTTGATCTTCTATCTTTCAATAAATGTGGCACAAGGTATTGATCCCACTGTCTGCATTTCTTATTCGGTCTCGGATTGTTAAGTTGGCAGCTCTTCTCAAGCATCTCATCTCACAGGTGTTAATTTTGCGTAACAAAGATGTTGCTCAGCTGGCCGAGTGACAAGAATGCCAGGCTCTCCTTCGGGAGACCCGGGTTCGAATCCTCGCTAAGGTGTGAACGAGGGGAAAACAAAGGAACAACCCTAACCCGCACAATTCACGATGACTGCACTAACCTGGCTGCATTAATTCTCCAGGCCCAAGACCCCACTGTTCTACACCGCATGGTACTATAGACCAGTGGTTCTCAACCTTTTTTGGCTCGTGCCCCCCTTCACTGTATTTTCAGAACGTCATTCCCCCCTTTTCATATTTCCTATACAAAATCCCCCCACCCCTACATACGTAAAAATGGAAGGTAAATTTAATAGAATATACGAAAACAAGTCCACATAAAACACGATTTGTGGGTCTACTTACTTTATAAAATGAATTTTAGAAGGATGAGACGTACATAACTGTAAAGTATGAAGGGAAAAACAATAGAAAGTAATCGGTTCTTAAATTAACGCGATCTTGAAATGGTCTTCATTCCCCCCCCCTCCACTGGAAACCCTAAAGTTCCCCCCTGGGGGGAGGGGGGAATTCCCCATCGGTTGAGAACCACTGCTATAGACAGTAGATGACAATTTTATTTGACAGCTGATGATGGCGTTAGTTTATTTTACTTGTCACCTTGCTGTTAAAGCTTCCCACGTCTCTCTCTCTCTCTGACCTCCTCTTCATTTCTTCCACTGTCTGATTCAGCTTCATGGCTGTGCCCTTGGATGAAAGCGACTCTAAGGACCTTCGTTAAGTGACGGACGATATTGTAATGCGTTTGTATTAATCTTTATATTCTTTTGTGTGTGCTGACGAATGCTTTTTAGCCTTAACTTCAGTGCTGGCACATGCAATAGTCGTCTTGTAAAGTTGAGCAATTCCACTGTCCGTTCTGGTTGATTTACTCATTTCTTGCCCAGTACATGCATCATAGCTAAAAAGGAGCGGTGACTTCGGGAGTAGTCGGACGCGAAGTCATATTCGAAACCAGCTCCGGGCGATTTGGACGAGACCGCTTTGCGTTGATTTCCATGGTTTGAGGGGTCGGCCGTTAAGTAAACAACAACAGCAACCTTCTGAATTAACATTGCCAAGTAATTACAAACAGCCAATGAATGCTGGGGTTGACTGGAATGTCCTGTAAAAGACGTGCAGCTAGCATCATGTCAAGCTTGACTTCCGCACATGTCACTGTGTATTGGCACTAGGTCGTAAATTATATTATCAATTCCCATTAGGGCTCAACCAAGCGAGACTTTGCGGGGATTAGAGTTTCTGTTGGTACCAGGAACCTTGTATCGCAGTAACCCAATTTCCTTGTACTTTAGCTACAGATCTTTGACCCTTGCCCTATGACCTCTACTTCTCTGCATGCCAACATGCCTTATTGCATTTATACGCTGAGCGTGTCTGCGTGTCGGAAAGCCTGTACATTCAAAAATACGGTGACCTACTTGGCAATATATATAGATGGAGCCGTTGCACAACTGTCCTTCTTACCAGGCCTGCGCTGTTCTGGTTTAGAGGTCGTAATTAATAGGCGCAGTACTTGCCGCAGAAGTCGGCGTGGCTGAGAGGATAACAATGTCGGGTGGTCACGTGGGAGCTGTGGTAGAGATGTGGATAGCCCGCTTGCCAGCCTGGTGGTTATGTGGTAGCGATGTGGGAAGCCCGCCCGCCCGCCCTCTTGTTGGCCCGGTAGTCATGTGGGAGCTGTGGTAGCGATGTGGGTAGCCCGCTTGCCCGCCTGGTGGTTATCCTGCTGGCCCGGTGGTGATGTGGGAGCTGTGGTAGTGATGTGGGTAGCCCGCTCGCCTGCTGGCCCGGTGGTCATGTGGGAGCTGTGGTAGCGATGTGGGTAGCCCGCCTGCCGGCCTGGTAGGTCATGTGGAAGCTGTGTAGCGATGTCGGTAGCCCGCTTGCCGCGGTGGTTATCCTGCTGGCCCGGTGGTGATGTGGGAGCTGTGGTAGTGATGTGGGTAGCCCGCTCGCCTGTGGCCCGGTGGTCATGTGGGAGCTGTGGTAGCGATGTGGTAGCCCGTGTCATGTGGGAGCTGTGGTAGTGATGTGGGTAGCCCGCTCGCCTGCTGGCCCGGTGGTCATGTGGGAGCTGTGGTAGCGATGTGGGTAGCCCGCTTGCCCGCCTGGTGGTTATCCTGCTGGCCCGGTGTGATGTGGGAGCTGTGGTAGTGATGTGGATAGCCCGCTCGCCTGCTGGCCCGGTGGTCATGTGGGAGCTGTGGTAGTGATGTGGGTAGCCTGCTCGCCTGCTGGCCCGGTGGTCATGTGGGAGCTGTGGTAGTGATGTGGGTAGCCCGCTCGTCTGCTGGCCCCGTGGTCATGTGGGAGCTGTGGTAGTGATGTGGGTAGCCCGCTCGCCTGCTGGCCCGGTGGTCATGTGGGAGCTGTGGTAGCGATGTGAGTAGCTCGCCTGCTGGCCCGGTGGTCATGTGGGAGGTGTGGTAGCGATGTGGGTAGCCCGCCTGCCGGCCTGGTGGTCATGTGGAAGCTGTGTAGCGATGTGGGTAGCCCGCCTACTGGCCCGGTGGTCATGTGGGGTGTATGGTAGCGATGTGGGCAGCCCGTATGCTCGGCCGGTGGTCATGTGGGAGCTGTGGTAGTGATGTGGATAGCCCGCCGTCCCGTTGGTCATGTGGGAGCTGTGGTAGCGCTGTGAGTATCCCACCCCACTGTAGAAGCGGTAGCGCTGTGGGCAGCCCATCTGCCGGGCCGGTGGTAATGTTTTAGAACCGCCATCGTCTGAGAAGCAAAGGTGGATGCCCCTAATGTTGACCCCACTCCCCTCCATCATCCATCAAATACCCATTGCTTTATAAACACATGAAATTAGCGCCATATACCATTTATGCTTGAAGACGCGCGGTCCTCAACCTGATTCAATACGTGTCCTGTTTTCTTGACACTAACCTGATTTTTGGGTTTGACGTGGAAGGAGGAAGGGGGAGAGTAGGGCTATCCGTGTAATTTTGCAATGTGATGTTTTGCTATGTTA
>JACEFZ010011322.1:12500-55000 GCA_014155875.1 Cepaea nemoralis | reverse complement strand
TAATAGTCGACAGGGTCGACTTCAGTGCACCGGGTTTATCCCATATGCCTCGGTCTCTTTCCGCAGTGCGGAAAACGTTTCACAAAGCACGAACTCCGTAGCTCTAGCGACGACCCGCGGGAGTCCCCGGAGATTTCACTCGTGAACCGAAGGACGCAGCCAGGAATCGAACCCATAACCTTCGGAGCCCGAGTCAAACAGCTTGACCACTTCGCCACGGAGACTCTGAAACTTGCGTCTAGAGGGCAGTTAGAGAGAGAGAGAGAGAGAGAGAGAGAGAGAGAGAGAGAGAGAGAGAGAGAGCATCTAGTAGGTTTCACCAGGAACGACAGCTGCTGTGCGTAGGTCATACAGGTAGAAGATATAAAACATACTCGTATATTTAAACAAGCAAACTACACTGTTCCAAGGCCAGACGGAGTCAAGTTCACCCACATGAAAGCTGTGAATGATGAAGACTTGGTGGGGATGGCTATTTGTTTAACCTGAGCAGTGGGGAGCACCACTGTCCCAAGAATGGGAGCATATGCACTTAATCCCACACCCCAGCCATTCACAGACTATGACTAACTGGCTATAGGATTATCATCTTACAGAATACATTTGGTAAAGTACTTTAGTTTATGTTATGTGAGTCTCTGTGGCGAAGTGGTCAAGCCGTTTGACTTGTGATCCGAAGGTTGTGAGTTCGATTCCGGGCCTCACCCTTCGGTTTAACGATTAATGTTTCGGAGACCCTGTGGGTCGTCGCTAAAAGCTACGGATTTCGTGCTTTGTCGCGCTATCCGCCCCTGCGGAAAGAGCCCCAGCCTTGGATAAAACCCTGTGCGATGAAGTCGCCCTGTCACTTTTAGCGACTTTTATGTTATTATTTTGCAGTATTTACCCACAGATCCGCCAAATATTCATGCAATAATCGTGCATTTATTATTTGGGGTCTTCGTTATTCAATTGGTAAAGTGTTGGAGAAGATAGTTGCTGTTAAGCTGCAATGATACTTACAACGGGAAAAGCTATTCCCAAGAGGGTTGGGAAGTTACCGGCCTAGAAAATACCTGGTCAACACAGCAACTTTTGCTTTTGATCGTTATGATATTTTTAGATTAATCTCTCTCTCTCTCCTCCTCTCCTCTTCTCTCTCTCTCTCCTCGTCTCTCTCTCTCCTCTCTCTCCTTCTATATATATATATAAATATATATATTATATTATAATAATATATATATAATATACTTTAAAAACACAAAAACATACCAATTTTTTTTTTTTCCCCCCACTTTTTTTTGGGTTTTTTTCCTCTTTTTTTTTCCCCCCTTTTTTCCCCCCCGGGTCCCCCCCCCTTTTTTTTTTTTTTTTTTTTTTTCCCTTTCCCCCCCCCAAAAATTTTTCCCTTTCCCCCCCCTTTTTTTTTTCCTTTTTTTCCCCCTTTTTTTTTTTTTTTTTTTTTTTTTTTTTCCCCCCCTTTCCTTTTCCCCAATTTTTTCCCCCTTTCCCCTCCCCCCCCTTTTTTTTTGGGGCCCCCCCCCCTTTTAAACCCCTTTCCCCTTTTTCCCCTTCCCCCCCCCCCCGGTTTTTTTTCCCTTTTTTTTTTTTTCCCCTTTTTTTTTTTTTTTTTCCCCCTTTTTCCCCAACCCCCCAAAAATTTCCCCTTTTTTTTTTTTTTTTCCCCCCCCTTTTTTTTTTTTTTTTTTTTCCCTTTTTTTTTTTTTCCCCCCTTTCCCAATTTTGGTTTTTTCCCCCCCCCTTTCCCCCCCCTTTTCCCTTTTTTTTTTTTCCCCCCTTTTCTCTCTCTCCCCTCTCCCCTTCTTCTCTCTCTCTCTCCCCCCCTTCTCTTTTCCTCCCTCTCCTTTTTTTTTTTTTTTTTTTTTTTTTTTTTTTTTTTTCCCCCCCCCCCTTTTTTCCCCCCCCCCCCCCCCTTTTCCTCTCTCTCTCTCCTCCCCCCCCTTTTCTCTCTCCCCCTTTCCCCCCTTTTTTTTTTTTTTTTTTCCCCCCCCCCTTTTTCCCCTTTTCCCCCCCGGAAACCCCCCCCCTTTTTTTTTTTTTCCCCCCCCCCCCCTTTTTTTTTTTTTCCCCCCCCCTTTCCCCTTCCCTTTTTTTTTTCCCCCTTTTTTCCCCCCCCCCCCCTTTTTTCCCCCCCTTTTTTTTTTTTTTTTTCCCCCCCCCCTTTTCCCCCCCCTTTCCCCCTTTCCCCCCCCCCTTTTCCCGGTTTTCCCCCCCCCCCCCTTTTTTTTCCCCCCCTTTTTTTCCCCCCCCCTTTTTTTTTTTCCCTCCCCTTTTTTTTTTCCTTTTCCCCCCTTTTTTCCCTTTCCCCCCTTTTTTTTTTTTTTTTTCCCCCCCCCTTTTTTTTTTCTTTTTTTTTTTTTCCTCCCCCCCCTTTTTTTTTTTTTCCCCCCCTTTTTTTTTTTTTCCCCCCCCCCTTTTCCCTTTCCCCCCCCTTTTTTTTTCCCCCCCTTTTTTTTCTCTCTCTCTCTCTCTCTCTCTCTCCTCTCTCTCTCTCTCTCCCCCTTCTCTCTCTCTCTCCCCTCTCCCCTCTCTCGTCTCTCTCCCCTCTCTCTTCTCTCTCTCTCTCCTCCTCTCTCTCCTCTCTCTCTCTCTCTCTCTCTCCCCTCTCTCTCTCTCTCTCCCCTCTCTCTCTCTCTCTCTCGCTCTTCCTCCTCTCCTCTCTCTCTCTCTCTCTCTCTCTCTCCCCTCTCTCTTTTCTCTCTCTCTCTCTTTTCCTCTCCTCTCTCTCTCTCTCCTCTCTCTCTTTTTCCTCTCTCTCTCCCCTCTTCTCTCCTCTCTCTTTTTCTCTCCTCCCCCCTCTCTCTCTCTCATCTCTCTCTCTCTCTCTCCCCTCTCTCCTCTCTCTCTCTCTCTCCTCTCTCTCTCGCCCTCTCTCTCTCTCTCTCTCTTTTTCTCTCTCTCGTCTCTCCCCTCTCTCTCCCCTTCTCTCTCTCTTTTCCTCTTCTCTCTCTCTCCTCTCTCCTTCTCTTTTCTCCCTCTTTTCTCTCTCTCCCCATCTCTCCCCCTCCTCTCTCTCTCTCCCCTCTCTCTCTCTCCTCTCTCTCTCCCCTCTCTCTCTCTCCCCTTCTCTCTCTCTCTCTCTCTCCCCTTCCCCTCTCCTCCCCTTTCTCTCTCTCTCTCTCTCTCTTTTTCTCCTCTCTCTCTCTCTCTCTCTTAAATCTCTCTCTCCTCTCCCTCTCTCCTCTCTCTTCTCCCCCTCTCTGTCCCTCTCTCTCTCTTTTCCCTCTCCCTCTCCCCTCTCTCTCCTTTCTCTCCCTCCCCCCCTCTCTCTTCTCTCTCCCCTCTCCCCTCCTTTCTCTCCTCTCTCCCCCTCTCACCTCTCTCCCCCTCTCTCCTCTTCAATCCTCTCTCTCTCTCTTTTCTTCTCTAAATTTTCCTCCCCTCTCTCCCCTCTCTCCCCCTTTCCCCCTCGCCTCTCTCTCTCTCCCCCTCTCTCCTCTCTCGCTTCTCTCTCTCTCTCTCTCCTCTCTCTCCCCCTCCCCTCTTTTCCCCCTCTCTCCTCTCTCTCTCTTCCCCTCCCCTTCCCTCCCCCCCCTCTCTCTCCCCCTTTTCTCTCTCCTCTCTCTCTCTCTCTTTTCCTCTCTCCCCTTTTCCTCCCCTCCTCTCTCTCGCCCTCTCCCCTTTTCCTCCTCTCTCTCTCTCCTCTCCCCTCCCCTCTCTCTCTCTCTCTTTTCTCTCTCCCCTCTCTCTCTCTCTTTTCTCTCTCTCCTCTCTCTCCCCTCTCCTCTCTCTCTCTCTCTTTTCTCTCTCCCCTCTCTTTTCTCTCTCCTCTCATTTTCTCTCTCTCTCTCTCTCTCCCCTCTCTCTCTTCTCTCTCTCCCCTCTTTTCTTTTCCCCTCTCCCCTTTTCCTCTCTCTCTCTCTCTCTCTCTCTCCCTCTCTCTCTCTCTCTCGTCTCTCTCTCTCTCTCTCTCTCTCTCCCTCTCGTCTCTCTCTCCCCCTCTCTCTCTCTCCCTCTCCTCTCTCTCTCTCCCTCATTCTCTCTTCTTCCTCTTTTCTCTCTCTTCTCCTCTCTCCCCCTCCCCTCTCTCTCTCTCTCCCTCACCTTTTCCTCCATCTTTTTTTCCCAATTTTCTCTCTCTCTCTCTCTCTCCATCCTCCTCCCCGTTCCTCTCTCTCGTCCTCTCTCCCCTCCTCTCTCTCCTCTCCCCTTCCTCTCTGTCTCTTTTCTCTTCACCTCTCCCCTCCCCCTCTTTTCCCCTTCTCTCTCCTCCCCTCCCCCTTTTTCCTCCCCTCTCTCTCTCTCTCTCAAAAACAAAAGCAATGTTATTAACTACCAAAAAAACTTCAGACTCTAAGCTCACACACATCACTTCAACTTAAAACGATAACATCCCGGAGAAAGTGTAATTGAGCACAAAACATTAAGCCTAATCATTGATGAAACCAAACCCTTTTAAATTTCCCACGTTCAAGTGCTCTTTAAACAAACAGCGAAAAAATCTACCAACCGCCAAAATTAAAAACTTCCTTGATGAGGACACAAGGAAACATTCTATACTTCTCATATACCAAACCCCTTTGAATACTGCTCTACAATCTGGGACGGTTGTTCTAATTCAAACACCAAGCGACTTTACTCACTCCAGAAACGGGCCATGAAATCTAATTTATAGCAAACATTTATCTTACAATCCTAGCCTGTAAAAAACGCCTTTAGTTACTACCATTCCCCCAAACGCCTGCTTTTCAATAAAGCTAAACTAATTCACAAATTCCTGCATCGGAATGCCCCAAATTACCTTTGGCCATTGTTTAAATATAATGGTAGACACAGTAAACGTTTAAATATACTACACATTCCAAGCCTAGGGTTGACTTATACAAAAAAACGTAACGTACTCTGCAGCTCAGCTGTGGAACAATCTTCCAAAAAGAAATCAAAGACATCACCAAACCCCTATTCATATAAAACGCAAATTATTCGAACACTATCTCAAAACGGATTACCTTCCCCCTTAATAATAGAGATAATAATAATAATAACAACAAAACCCTAGTATAACAGCCAGTCCCCTTTTTGTAGGCCAGTATATTCCACATGGCAATTAACAAGTGTCAGACCATTATCTAATATTACTGTGTCGTGTAGTTTTGATGTTCGTTCGCATTTTGCCCATGCCTTTATAATGTATATCTTTTATATTGTTGCTGTTCTTTGTTAGCCTTGAATGATGTGTGAATGAAATAATTTATGAAAGAGAATGATAGAAAGGGGAGAATTTAGACGGGCCTGCGTGCCCAATTCTTAACCCTTTGAAAAAAACCTTTCTTCTCTCTCTCTTCACTTACCAAGCAATGTTTTTAACTAGCCGAAACTTCAACTCTAGCTCACAACTCCTTCATTCGAAACTCAGATTGAAGTTTTGTACACTGCGACAGGATATGGCAATGCGACTAGAGACAACAAGGTTTGTGTCAAGAACGGACACATAAACATAGATTGACAACCCAGTCCAGTGAACAGAAGTAACAATGGATCCTAAACATAAATAAATAGATAACAATAATAATTGTGAATTTGAATAGCGGAGACACAAACAATAGACTGCACGATTTATAGCCTATTATTGGGGAAGAGAGATACACTTGTATATTGAAGGTGATTTGTCTAATTACTTTAGTTGATGTTATGTGATTTCTGCAGTATGTACCTGACGCGATGCTGCGAAATATGTCAGGCAATGCATCGTGTAATCTGTTGTTTGTGTCTTTTGTTCAAAATAATAGTAGTAATAATAATACAACAAGGATAAGGAAATATGATTAGTTGTTTGGCTGGTTGATTGGCTAGCAGTTTGTTGGTTGGCTGGATGGCTGGTGGGCGGGCAGGTTGGTTGATTGGTCGGCTGAAGAACTGGTTGGATGGCTGGCTGGTTGACTGATTGGTTGGTTGGCTGGATGGCTGGTAGGGGCGGGCAAGTTGGTTGATTGGTCGGCTGAAGAACTGGTTGGATGGCTGGCTGGTTGACTGATTGGTTGGTTGGCTGGATGGCTGGTGGGCGGGCAAGTTGGTTGATTGGTCGGCTGAAGAACTGGTGGATGGCTGGCTGGTTGACTGATTGGTTGGTTAGTTAGCTGGCTGACTGGCTAGTTAGTTGCTCGGCTGATTGGTTAGTTGGATGATAGGTTGGTTGGTTGATTGGTTGGTTGGTTAATTGATTGGTTGGATGACTGGTTGGTTGATTTGTTGGTTGGATGATTGGTTGGTTGGTTGATTTGTTGGTTGTATGATTGGTTGGTTGGTTGATTGGTTGGTTAGCTGGCTGACTAGCTAGTTAGTTGCTTGGCTGAACTCACCCCTTCAGTCTATCTCTTTCCCTCATTCTATTTCTCTCTTCCCTCCTCGTTAATCCTCCCTCTAGCCCTCACTTTTCCCATCTCTCTTCTGCTCAATCTCTGTCTCTCTTTCTCTCTTCTCATCGTCTCTCCTTCCTACCCTCTCTCCCCACTGCCATATTTCCTTTTAATATTTCTTGCCCCTTTTCACTATCTATTTTCTCCTCCTTCCTTCGTTTCCCCGCCTCTCTTCCCAGCCTCTCTCTCGCCCCTTTCCTCTTCACTGCTCACTCTACCTCTTTTTCTCTCCCCTCATTTTTTATCTTTACCTCCGCCTCTGTCATATCCTCCCTTCTTCTACCTCTCTCTTCCAAGAGCCTCCATCTCAACTCCGCTCTCTTCCCCTCTGTCTTGTACAACCACTATGTTCACCTCTCTCTTGGTTACCCCTCTCTTGTATCCCATCTCAGACACCGGGTCTTATCATTGATCAAAATCTGAACTTTAATTCCCATGTTAATGTTCAGATGTTAAACAAATAGCCAAAAATTTATTTACCAACTTGCCAAAATTAAAAATTTCCTTGACGAAAACACAAGAAAGATATTCAATACTTCCCACATACAAAACCATATTGATTTTTGCGCCACAATCTGGGATGGATGCTCTAAATCAATAACATAACGCCTTTATTCACTCCAGAATATGGCAGTGCGTTTAATTAATGGCGAAAATCTTACAGACAATTCCAACCTACATGAACGTTTTCAGTTACTACCACTCTACAAACGCCTACTGTTTAATAAGGCTAAATTAATTCTCAAAATCCTATTTCAAAATGCCCCAAGCTACCTTTGGCAAGACACAGTGAATGACTAAATATACTTCATGTCCCTAAACCTAGGATAGACTTATATAAAACAAGCTTAGCATACTCTGCGGCTCAGTTGTGGAACAATCTTCCACAAGAAATCAAGGACACTACCAATCACTATATATACAATCACAACCTGTTTGAACACTATCTCAGTACAGACTACATGGCCCCCCCCCCCCCCCCCCCCCCCCCAAAAAAAAAAAAATAAAAAAAAAAATAAAAAAAAATAAAATAAAAGGAAAATTGTCTCAAAAGACAACTAGCCAATAAACATTCCCATAAGTATGGTACGTTACATCTTCCGTGGGTATTTATAATGCCCATGTTAAACATGCCGGCTTCGTGGCTTAGAGGTTATGACTTTTCTCCGTAATCTCGTATACTCTCGTCGGTAACGTGATGACGGTTCAAATCAGCAGTGGTTCGAATCGCATCAGTCACTTACGGGGTATGTGAGCCGGCCGCTCAGAAAGCAATGGCAAACTACTGAGCGTAATCTTGCCAAGAGATCAACATACAGCTGAAAGATGCTGGTGTTGACAGCTAAGTCCTGTAAAGGATATGCTAAAAAAAAATTGTTAAACATTGCCTCAGTGAGTCATGTATTATTGATTATTTTTCATGCGTCTTAATGCTTATTGTTCATTTGTCGTCTAAGACTAGCTTCATAAGTGGTGTTGAATGTAATAATGTATGACAGGAAATAGAGAAAAAGGTTAGAATGTCAGACGGACCTGCGTGCCCAATTCTTAACCCTTTGAAAATAAAGTTCGTTAGTTCGTTCGTTCGTTCTCTCATGTATCCCCTCTCTCTTGTAACCCATCTCTCTTGCGTCATCTCTCTTATATCCTATGTCTTGTATCCCCTCTTTCTTTGTTACTCATTTCTCTTGTATCCCCTCTTTTTTTGTTACTCATTTCTCTTGTATCCCATCTGTCTTGTATTCCCCCCTCTCTTATACTCCCTCTATCGTGTATCCTATACCTCTGAATTTTCTCCTCGCACGTTCACATTGATGTAAGAAGCCATCTGACCTTGAGCGAACTTCACCCCCGTACTCTTCCTCTTATGTGTAGGTTCTCTATCGGGGTTTGCCACAGTTATAAATATCTATGATATCGATTATGGCCGGCTGCCATGTCTGGTTTCGGTTTCTGGGGCGTTCACTGAGTGCACCTCTACACACTTCGTGCTGTGTGTCTAAACCCACAGATAACACCCCTCCCAGTTCTCATCTTTCGTTTCTTGGAAGGTTCATTGTTCGCTTTACCCAACCCCACTGCCTCTCGTTGATTTTTTGGTTTTTTTTCTTCTGATTCATTGTGTGTTCTTGAGTTTTATCTGCGCATTTCCCCTTTGTGTGTTCTTGAATTTTATCTGCGCTTTTCCCATCTGTGTATTTCTGTGTGCTTGTCTATTGGTCTCTTTATATTACAGAAAAAGTTCCGATTTTGCTGTTAATTCTCACAGTTGATTAACATACTTTCTGTATTCCACTGCTCATTTCTAAAGCTGTTCTTACATTCTCACCTTCTGTTGTCATTGCGTCTTACATTATCGCTTTTTGTTGTCATTGAGTCGTACATTATGGCTTGTTGTTGTCATTGCTTCCTAGATTATCATTTGTTATGATTGCGTCTGACATTATCACAATCTGTTGTGATTGTGTCTTACATTATCACTTGTTGTTGTGATTGTGTCCTACATTATCACTTGTTGGTGTGATTGTGTTTTACATTATAACTTGTTCTTGTGATTATCTCCTCCATTATCACTTGATGTTGTGATTGTGTCGTACATAATGTTGTTTCTGTATCTTCTATTACCACTTGATGTGATGGTCCTACATTATGCCATATGTTGTGATTGTGCCTTAGATTATCACTACATGGTGTGATTGTGCTTACATTATCACTATACAGTTGTGATTGTGTGTTACAGTATCAGTTGATGCTGTAGAGTTGCCTTCTCTGGATTCGTGTCTGGGACTGTTACAAGTGTTCACGTTCATGTTCATGGGTAATGTAGGCTGTCCAGCACATCTCATCACTTAACTGAGTTATTATATCATCATCAATAAGCAGCTGTCAGAATGGCCGATGAAACATCACAATAGTTTGAGATACAAACGGAAGTAAGATTGTCCATATATTTTCTATCCATATCTATTCAACATGAATGCAGAACATGTAAAGCGAAATGTCAAATATTAGGAGACCAGAGTCAATTTTGATCCAGTCGTGATTAGTGGAAACTAAATCCCAGAATTTAGGTAGGTAGACGACACATTTCTCCTCTCAAATAGTGCTAAAAGATGGAAAGAGCTGATCACCTTTGTCAAGAGACGCAGTGAAAATCAAATTCGTTTTCTAAACTTAAACAAAACCAAAAATAATGCTCACGGACAAAATCACACAGGAGTACCAACCTAAAGTCGCAAACAACAAAGACGTCATTTAAAACGTCCAGACTTTGAATAACTTGACTTCATAATCAGTAACACATTTGACTACTAAAGAGACGTCAGACGTAGGATAACATAGCAATGCAGAGATTAACTGAATCACTGAAGAAGGATAGTATATCGCCAAATGTGATAGCCGATTTCGACAGAACGCTGTGACACCTGTCATGTATTAAAGAACGCTGTGACACCTGTCATGTATGAAAGAACGGTGTGACAGATCTCATGTATGGAAGAACGCCGTTGCAGTTGTCATGTAAAAAAGAACATGAAGAAAACTGTCATGTATGGAAGAACTATGTGTTCGCCACAAGTCATACAAACCGAGCTAGCATTTGTGTCACGTGACTAACAGCTTGTACACACGGACAGTGAGAACGTATGTAGCACGTACGGAATGTACTAACATCTTGTACACACGGACAGTGAGAACGCATGTAGCACGTACGGAATGTACTAACAGCTTGTACACACGGACAGTGAGAACGTATGTAGCACGTACGGAATGTACTAACAGCTTGTACACACGGACAGTGAGAACGTATGTAGCACGTACGGAATGTACTAACAGCTTGTACACACGGACAGTGAGAACGTATGTAGCACGTACGGAATGTACTAACAGCTTGTACACACGGACAGTGAGAACGCATGTAGCACGTACGGAATGTACTAACGAAGATATCTCAAGTTCTAGAGCAGTGGTTCTCAACCTTTTTTGGCCCATGTGCCCCCCTCCCCCAATTTTTTCACCATATGTTCAGTACGTCATTCCTCCCCTTTCGTATTTTCTCCTTATAAATCCCCCCCCCCCCCCCCACCCCTTTAAAAAAAACAACAACACAGTATACGTAAAAATAGAAGCTAACTTTAATAACACATACAAGAACAAGTCTAGACGTCTACATAAACGGTGATTTGTGGGTCTACTTACGTTATAAAACGAAGTTCAGAAGGGGGAGAAGCACAGAACCGTAAAGTACGAGAGGAAAAAAACAAAACAATATTAAGTAGTCAGTTCTTGTATTAACGCGATCTTGAAATAATCTTAATTCCCCCCTTCGAAACCCTAAAATTCCCCCCTGGGGGGAGTTCTCCCCTAGGGGGGGGGGGGATTCTCCACCGGTTGAGAACCACTGTTCTAGAGTTATCCCGAACTGGGCCAGAGAGGAATCCTACAACACAGAACGGCAGTTAGTACCGCCAAAATGTAACAATCTCTGGGCTATTCCCCCCCCCCCCCCCCCCCCACATAATGTGTATAATGTGCTATTTGTTTATTGTTTCATGTTAATAGTACGTGTCCACTCTATAACCATGAATAGCATGCTGCATGGCGATGGAGGTGATGGCAGTATAGCACCGGCTTTCATATGGCTGGAATCACAGAACTATACCCACGTTTGTGCACTAAGTGGTTCAATGATCCGAAAGGTCGAGGCGGGTTCCTCATGCAGACATTGGACCGAATCGCTACCGTCTGTTGTCCATGGAGGCCACTTTCATCTTTGGGAGTTGAAGGAAATACGGGCGTTGAAGGAACTGAACGAGCTGATAAACATGCTGGCTCTGCACTACCCGCAGATGGCCAGCGCAGGGTCGATGTTATTAATGCTCTTAAAGATATGTCGAGAGCGAAGGACTTTGACGTCAGTGACTCCACGTCGTTGTCCAGAATGAGAGACTCAGGAGTAAAAACTGACACGGCCAGACACGAGAGACACATCGGGAGAATGAGGGGCCTCATCAACCAGCACAGAAATGGCGCTATTAGCTCCGGACGCTAATCCATATGTTGGGAGAGGATCTGAGCACCTTTGGACTTATCCGGAGTGCAAAGATGATACCCCAACAGATAATTAACATACAAATTAATCAACCAACCAAACAACGAACCAACGAAACAACGAACCAACCAACCAACCAACCGACCGACCGACCGACCGACCGAACGAGCGAACGGAGCGAACGGGCTAACGGGCTAACGGGCTAACTAACTAACTAACTAACTAACTAACTAACTAACTAACTAACTAACTAACTAACTAACTAACTAACTAACTAACTAACTAACTAACTAACTAACCCACTGACTGACTGACTGACTGACTGACTGACTGACTGACTGACTAACTAACTAACTAACTAACTAACTAAAACTAACTATAGTCTGTCCAGGAATGAATGCCTTCATTCACGATCAACTATTTTGAAAACCGTCTGTTGCATCGTTATGAAATTTTTCCTGCCGTCTTATATTTACCCCCACCCAAGGAATATGTCTTTGATAGGTCCAAAAGCAACTTAAATCATGGAAAGCGGCGACATTTCTTTCATGATTTTTTGGTGAAAAACTAGTGATTTCTCGCTAACAAACGTGTTTTACAGTAATGTTCCGTTCCACTATGCGAGACTCTTGTCATAAGGCCAATCCCATGTCCCACGAGAAAATTAACTATTCAACGCTAATGTTTCCGTGTGAAGGCGTAATACATTTAATAATGCGCACTTCATCTCTGACCCGTAAATTATATGTCGCATATAAACAAACTTTGATATCTGCTGTACAATCTCCAGAACAAATTTTTTTTCTTAGGTGGATATAATGATAAGGTTATATGCTAAATCTTATCATTTTCCCTCAGTTGGTAACTGAGATATGGAATTGTATATTGGGGCAGACAAAAGTAAACAGACTATAACTAACTAACCAGTACATGGCTTATAAAAAAACCAAAAAAAAAACCAAAACAAAACAACACACACACACACTTTTATTCCATACAAAAAATTTACAAGGTGCATTGCGTGTTTTCCTGTACGTTTGCGAATACAACAAATACATTCATTTACACATATGCTAATATTACATTCATGCATGGTGCAATTACCTACACATTTCTTGATGATGATGTGACCAATTGCTCTCATGCATACTCAGATTTGTCAATAGAAATGTTTTCATGTTCCATGTATTCTCATTCACATCGAGATAAAATATGTAGGCTGAACCGTTAAATTGAAATTACAACAAAGTCTTTATTGGGTTTAGTTCTCTCTCTCTCTCTCTCTCTCTCTCTCTCTCTCTCTCTCTCTCTCTCTCTCTCTCTCTCTCTCTCTCTCTCTCTCTCTCTCTATCTCTGTGTCTCTGTCTCTGTCCCTATCTATCTCTGTCTGTCTCTCGGTATGTCTCCCTGTCTCACTGTGTATCTCCCTGCCTGCCTGCCTGCCTGCCTGCCTGCCTGCCTGCCTGCCTGTCTGTCTGTCTGTCTGTCTGTCTGTCTGTCTGTCTGTCTGTCTGTCTGTCTGTCTATTTGTCTGTCTGTTTCTCCCTCTGTCTGTGTGTGTGTGTGTGTCTCTCTCTGTCTCTCTCTCTGTCTCTCTCTCTCTCTCTCTCTCTCTCTCTCTCTCTCTCTCTCTCTCTCTCTCTCTCTCTCTCACACACACACACAAACGCCAATACATACCTGTTTTCTGTTTACTTTGTAAAATCAGATGGTTGTTGCAACGATGAACGTGTCATCCATTGAGTGATTCCCTTAATCTTGTTTTCATCCGAGCATTTCCAGGTTTTATAATGTTACATTTTGAGAAACATGTTTCCACGATCCTTTGATGAGAATAAAGTGCTGGAACTACATTTCTATACATACATCGACACTCAATGTCCGATGTCATCTACACATATATCGACACTCAATGTCCGATGTCATGTATACAAATATCGACACTCAATGTCCGATGTCAACTACACAAATATCGACACTCAATGTCCGATGTCAACTACACAAATATCGACACTCAATGTCCGATGTCATGTATACAAATATCGACACTCAATGTCCGATGTCAACTACACAAATATCGACACTCAATGCCGATGTCATCTACACAAATATCTACACCCAATGTCCGATGTCATGTACAAAAATATCAACACTCAATGTCCGATGTGATCTACACAAATATCGACACTCAATGTCCGATGTGATCTACACATATATTGACACTCAATGGCCGATATGATCTATATCACGCCTTCCGCCTTTACTTCCCAGAACATTTTCTGGTACATATTTTAGGTTGATTCGACCCGGAGCCGGATCAAATAAAAAACACTCCACTCCCCGACCAGGATTCGACCAGGCTACTACCGGGCTGCGAAAAGGAGGCCTAGCCACTGCCATACAGCGGCTTGGTGTTCTATATTTTTTTTAAAAGTTGCATAGCATTTACAGGACGTTGCAGTCAACTCCAGCATTTTTTCACCTGCTGTTGATGTTCTTGGCAAGATTACGCTCAGCAGTTTGCCAATGCTTTCTGAGCGACCGGCTCACATACCCCGTAAATAACCAACGCGACGCGATCCCCTATACAAGATATCAAATAACACAAAGTATTGCCGCTTTAAAGAACACAATTACATAAAATATAGGACGTTGCCGCGGCTATCATTCACCAGCAAACTAATACACACAACACAGGAAGACACTACAGTGACCACATTAAACTGATCAAGTGCCATGGGATTATTAATCGTCTTAAACGACTTCCCGTATCTGCCATAGGCTTCTACATCACCGAAATGTTGTCCTTGCATTATAACACAACATGTATGTTAGCACATTAACAAATTTTACGTCATAACTGTGCCCCCCCCTTTCCAACTTCCTATTTTCCGCCACTCAATTTGGTTTGATACAAATCTACGTTTTCTTTGGCACTGAATCCGTTAAAGCATAAATATTAAATGAGAAGAATGGAAAGATAAAAAACAAAAAAATGAGAACAATGAAAAGGAAAAGAAAGAAAATATGCCCTACTTATCTGAGACTCCTAGGCTGTGAAACTGTGATACTTGTTGTTTATAGTTTTGTAAGTTTATAAATTCATAGCACCACCTGTACGTGGTGTTCGGGGCCTGACCTTGTCTAGCCATGGGAGAGAATGACATGCTGTTTTTTATAAGGAGAATTAATGAGGCAGCGGCGAGGTGGATGACGTTTGGCGCTTTTGACTTTCTTCGGGCATTGGGTTTGTTAGCATTATAATTAAGCTTTTGCCTTTCTGTACATTATGGTTTTGTTAGCGTTATCATTAAGCTTTTGACTTTTTTTGTTTGTGTTTTAGACATTGGTTTTGTTAGCGTTATAATTAAGCTTTTGACTTTTTTATTTTAGACATTGGTTTTGTTAGCGTTATAATTACGCCTTTGACTTTCTTTACACATTGATTTTGTTAGGGTTATAATTACGCTTGTGATTGTCTTTACACGTTGATTTTATTAGCATTATAACTGCGTTTTTGACGTCTATCAACCACGGGTTTTATTAGCGTCATAATTAAACATTTGTCTGAGTTGAATTGAGTTAAGAACCGCACGTCCTCACTTTCAACAGCCAGATAAGACCCCAGTACTAATGATACAAGTTTCGGTCTGATTAGGTGTCTGTCTAGCCTTTCCTTTGAGTTCTTTGAATTTCTCTTGAAATTCTTGATATCTACGGTAGGCTGGGCTAGACTCTCGCCTGTCTTCATTTCTCTTGAAATTCTTGGTATATACGGTAGGCTGGGCTAGACTCTCGCCTGTCTTCATTTCTCTTGAAATTCTTGGTATATACGGTAGGCTGGGCTAGACTCTCGCATGTCTTCATTTCCCTTGAAATTTTTGGTATATACGGTAGGCTGGGCTAGACTCTCGCCTGTCTTCATTTCTCTTGAAATTCTTGGTATATACGGTAGGCTGGGCTAGACTCTCGCATGTCTTCATTTCCCTTGAAATTCTTGGTATATACGGTAGGCTGGGCTAGACTCTCGCATGTCTTCATTTCCCTTGAAATTCTTGGTATATACGGTAGGCTGGGCTAGACTCTCGCCTGTCTTCATTTCTCTTGAAATTCTTGGTATATACGGTAGGCTGGGCTAGACTCTCGCATGTCTTCATTTCCCTTGAAATTTTTGGTATATACGGTAGGCTGGGCTAGACTCTCGCCCTGCGTCATTCCCTGCTGCACCATTCTGTCCAGGCCATTTTTGGGGGGTTTTGTTTCTTTTCTTTCGCTGGCTCTGAACCCAAGCGTAGTCCATACACGTGCTACTACTTCTAGTGCACTGTACGTATTTTTGCGTGAGGATTAGCTTTCATCATTACCAGTGTCCCTCGCTATCAGGCGAACCCACTCCGACTTCTAAGGTTCTCCATACCATGATGGCCAGTCTGTTCTTCCACACTACAAACACAATCCCAAAGAGTCCTGACCATGTCTGCCACGTCGTACACCAATACTGCACCCAACGGTGCAGTCCCAGCCAATCTGTCCGCTTGCTCGTTTCCCAGTACACTAGCTTTAGACCACCTGCAGCCACTGGTTATATTAAAATTATAATTTCACTTTTGACTATCTTTTGCCATTTTAGCATTATAATAACATTTTTGACTATTTTCAGTCATTTAAATATTTTATGGACATAACTTTTATGTTTTTGATTATCTTCAACTATTGGAGCATAATTACCACTTTAAATTTTCTTCTGCCATTGGCTTTATGTACATTAGAATTACACTTTTGACTACATTCAGCCTTTTTCTGTATTATAATTACAATTTTGACTCTTTGTTGTTGCGAAAGGTTCACGAAAGCAATTCACAATCCCTCACAACTCCTTCAAAACACTGCTGCGGGCGAATTAAAAGCAGAAAAAAAATTAAAGGACATGCTACTAAATTTTGATGCTACTAAATTTTGATGCTACTAAATTTTGACAATCTTCAACCATTATCAGTATTATAATTACACTTTTGACTATATGAAACCATTATCAGTATTATAATTACACGTTTGACTATATGAAACCATTATCAGTATTATAATTAAACTTTTGACTATATGAAACCATTATCAGTATTATAATTACACTTTTGACTATATGAAACCATTATCAGTATTATAATTACACTTTTCACTATATTAAATCACTATCAGTATAATAATTACACTTTTGACTATCTTCAATCATTATTAGCATTATAGTTACACTTTTGACTATATTCAACCATTTTCAACATTATAATTACACTTTTGACTATATTCAACCATTATGAGTATTATAATTACACTTTTGACTATATTAAACCACTATTAGCATAATAATTACACTGTTGACTATTTTCAACCACTATCAGTATTATAATTACACTTTTGACTATATTAAACCACTATCAGTATTATAATTACAATTTTGACTATCTTCAACCACTATCAGTATTATAATTACACTTTTGACTATCTTCAACTATTATCAGTATTATAATTACACTTTAAATTACAAACGAACGAACTTTATTTTCAAAGGGTCATAAACTTATAACCCCGCATGTGTATAGCCCCACATATTTATAGCCCCGCATGTGTATAGCCCCACATATTTATAGCCCCACTTTTTTATAGCCCCACTTGTTTATAGCCCCACTTGTTTATAGACCCACATATTTATAGCCCCACATGTTTATAGACCTACATATTTATAGCTTCACATGTTTATAGACCCACATATTTATAGCCCCACATGTTTATAGACCCACATATTTATAGCTTCACATATTTATAGACCCACATATTTATAGCCCTATATGTTTATAGACCCACACATTTATAGCTTCACATATTTATAGACCCACATATTTATAGCCCACATGTTTATAGACCCACATATTTATAGCCCCACATGTTTATAGACTCACATATTTATAGCTTCACATATTTATAGACCCACATATGTATAGCCCCACATGTTTATAGACCCACATATTTATAGCTTCACATGTTTATAGACCCACATATTTATAGCCCCACATGTTTATAGACCCACATATTTATAGGTCCACATGTTTATAGACCCATATATTTATAGCTTCACTTGTTTATAACCCTATCGGCCCTCGGTGTGCGATGTGGTCAGTATTACGCCGACCGCTTTTATTTCTCTTGAAATTCTTGGTATCTACGGTAGGCTGGGCTAGACTCTCGCCTGTCTCTATTTCCCTTGAAATTCTTGGTATCTACGGTAGGCTAGGCTAGTCTCTCGCCTGTCCTCATTTCTCTTGAAATTCTTGGTATCTACAGTAGGCTGGGCTAGACTCTCGCCTGTCTTCATTTCTCTTGAAATTCTTGGTATCTACGGTAGGCTGGGCTAGACTCTTGCCTGTCTTCATTTCTCTTGAAATTCTTGGTATCTACGGTAGGCTGGGCTAGACTCTCGCCTGTCTTCATTTCTCTTGAAATTCTTGGTGTCTATGGTAGGCTGGGCTAGACTCTCACCTGTCTTCATTTCTCTTGAAATTCTTGGTATCTACGGTAGGTTGGGATAGACTCTCGTCTGTTTTCATTTCTCTTGAAATTCTTGGTATCTACTGTAGGCTAGTCTAAACTCTCGCCTGTCTTCATTTCTCTTGAAATTCTTGGTATATACGGTAGGCTGGGCTAGACTCTCGCCTGTCTTCATTTCTCTTGAAATTCTTGGTATATACGGTAGGCTGGGCTAGACTCTCGCCTGTCTTCATTTCTCTTGAAATTCTTGGTATATACGGTAGGCTGGGCTAGACTCTCGCCTGTCTTCATTTCTCTTAAAATTCTTGGTATCTACTGTAGGCTGGTCTAAACTCTCGCCTGTCTTCATTTCTCTTGAAATTCTTGGTATCTACTGTAGGCTGGTCTAAACTCTCGCCTGTCTTCATTTCTCTTGAAATTCTTGGTATATACGGTAGGCTGGGCTAGACTCTCGTCTGTCTTCATTTCTCTTGAAATTCTTGGTATATACGGTAGGCTGGGCTAGACTCTCGCCTGTCTTCTTTCTCTTGAAATTCTTGGTATATACCGTAGGCTGGGCTAGACTCTCGCCTGTCTTCATTTCTCTTGTAATTCTTGGTATCTACGTTAGGCTGGGCTAGACTCTCGCCTGTCTTCATTTCTCTTGAAATTCTTGGTATATACAGTAGGCTGGGCTAGACTCTCGCCTGTCTTCATTTCTCTTGAAATTCTTGGTATATACGGTAGGCTGGGCTAGACTCTCGCCTGTCTTCATTTCTCTTGAAATTCTTGGTATATACCGTAGGCTGGGCTAGACTCTCGCCTGTCTTAATTTCTCTTGAAATTTTTGGTATATACGGTAGGCTGGGCTAGACTCTCGCCTGTCCTCATTTCTCTTGAAATTCTTGGTATCTAGGGTAGGCTGAGCTAGACTCTCGCCTGTCTTTATTTCCCTTGAAATTCTTGGTATATACGGTAGGCTGGGCTAGACTCTCACCTGTCTTCATTTCTCTTGAAATTCTTGGTATATACGGTAGGCTGAGCTAGACTCTCGCCTGTCTTCATTTCTCTTGAAATTCTTGGTATATACAGTAGGCTGGGCTAGACTCTCGCCTGTCTTCATTTCTCTTGAAATTCTTGGTATATACGGTAGGCTGAGCTAGACTCTCGCCTGTCTTCATTTCTCTTGAAATTCTTGGTATATACCGTAGGCTGGGCTAGACTCTCGCCTGTCTTCATTTCTCTTGAAATTTTTGGTGTATACGGTAGGCTGGGCTAGACTCTCGCCTGTCCTCATTTCTCTTGAAATTCTTGGTATCTAGGGTAGGCTGAGCTAGACTCTCGCCTGTCTTTATTTCCCTTGAAATTCTTGGTATATACGGTAGGCTGGGCTAGACTCTCGCCTGTCCTATTGGTGGACAAGGTTACGATTCGCTTCGGGGTGGATTTGAATTGTAAAAATTGACCCGAGCTCTCATGTTTGGCGTACACTGTTCGTAATTCTGCATACCGTGTTCGAAAGACAACTGCGGACGATTTGGCAGCAGACAGCTTTGCGCTGGTTTTCATACAATGGTATGAATGCCTCTCGTTCAGAAAGCAATGACAAACTACTGAACGTAAACTTGCTAAGAAATCACAAAATGCCTAAAATGCTGGAGTTGATAGCGACGTCCTGCAAAGGATATGCAACTAACTCAGGCTCACTCAGCCTAGCATGGGTACTGGGTATTGGCATGGGACATAAAGATGGCCGGCGTGTTACTGACTACAGTAGCCACGAGTGACCAAGTGGTCTATCAAACGTCTTAGCAGCATTTGTCCAATGACCCGGCAAACGTGTAAGAGGGACCTTAATTACTGACTCTTGGGAGGGCTTTTGTGGCTCATCATCATCATCATCATCATCATCATCATCATCATCATCATCATCATCATCATCATCATCATCATCATCATCATCATCATCATCATCATCATCATGTGCCATGCTGGTAAGCGTGGGCGGTTATGTTTGCCATCTCACTCGATCGCCAGATTCGGGGATCAGCTATGTGTTCTTGTCTCAGGCCGAACAACGTAGTCAAGCCATCCAAATATTTACTTCTCTGCTCTTCTCTTGTTTTCTTCCCCCCGATCTTGCCAGTTGTCACAGCGTTCTTCAATTTTGTGGCTAAGGGGTAATGAACGCAGTTGCACAATTCCACCGCTTTGCGTTAATTTTCACAATGATAAGAGCGTCCGCCATCCCAAAAGCAAAGGCACACTCATCATCATCTTTCACTTTTTCCACCAAGCGTCGTGGCGAGGAATATCCTTCCCACTTTCTGTTTGATAGCATCATTTCTGATTCGGTCTCGGATGGTTAAGGCAAACTACTGAACTGCTTAGAAAATCACAAACATCTACAAATGTTGGGGTGTATTGCGGAGTCCTGTAAAGGATATGTAACGAACTAAGTCTTTATAAATATAAATTGTATTATGTAAGGACAACATTCGTTGTGTTTTAAACAAGAATAGATGCATTTTAGATTCGAGTAAGACGGATAATGAAAGTTGCAAGATATACTCTTTTCACTGTTTTCACTGAACGACAGCGAATAAGTCGAAGTGTTGGCTGAGAAATTGTAAACCATTATTGCTGTCTCATCAGGTTACACATGGCTCTTGTCCAATTCTTCTTCTTCTTCTGCTTCTTCTTCTTCTTCTTCTTCTTCTTCTTCTTCTTCTTCTTCTTCTTCTTCTTCTTCTTCTTCTTCTTCTTCTTCTTCTTCTTCTTCTTCTTCTTCTTCTTCTTCTTCTTCTTCTTCTTCTTCTTCTTCTTCTTCTTCTTCTTCTTTTCTTCTTCTTCTTCTTCTTCTTCTTCTTCTTCTTCTTCTTCTTCTTCTTCTTCTTCTTCTTCTTCTTCTTCTTCTTCTTCTTCTTCTTCTTCTTCTTCTTCTTCTTCTTCTTCTTCTTCTTCTTCCTCCTCCTCCTCCTCCTCCTCCCTCCTCCTCCTCCTCCTCCTCCTCCTCCTCCTCCCCCTCCTCCTCCTCCTTCTTTTGTCCTACTGCTTTTGACTTCTGGCGTTGCAGAAAAGAAGAAGCAGATGTCATTTTCTGTTTTTCGCTTGTCTTGTTGCTTGTGCTAACGTCATATTTGATTTCTTCAATGGTTTTTTCACTCCATCTAGCCAACTCTTTCTGGGCCGTCCTCGGGTCTTTCTATCTTCTGTAGAATGAACTAGCCGCTGGCCATTCTGTATTGATCGATACTAATTTCTTGCGACGTCCAGCTGCTAACAATTATAAACATTCTTGTAACTGTTGGTTGTATTCTCTAATGTGAACGGCTGTAGCTGGGATAATGTGTGATTAGTTGGTTCGGTTCTCTAAATTGTGTGACATCAACGGGAAGAATATATGACTAGCAGGTTCGGTTCTCTAAATTGTGTTACATAAACGGGAAGAATATATGACTAGCAGGTTCGGTTCTCTAAATTGTGTGACATAAACGGGAAGAATATATGACTAGCAGGTTCGGTTCTCTAAATTGTGTGACAGCAACGGGAAGAATATATGACTAGCAGGTTCGGTTCTCTAAATTGTGTGACATCAACGGGAAGAATATATGACTAGCAGGTTCGGTTCTCAAAATTGTGTTACATAAACGGGAAGAATATATGACTAGCAGGTTCGGTTCTCTAAATTGTGTGACATAAACGGGAAGAATATATGACTAGCAGGTTCGGTTCTCTAAATTGTGTGACAGCAACGGAAGAATATATGCCTAGCAGGGTTTTCGGTTCTCTAAAGTTGTGTGACATAAACGGGAAGAATATATGACTAGCAGGTTCGGTTCTCTAAATTGTGTGACAGCAACAGGAAGAATATATGACTAGCAGGTTTGGGTTCTCTAAATTGTGTGATATAAACGGGAAGAATATATGACTAGCAGGTTCGGTTCTCTAAATTGTGTGATATAAACGGGAAGAATATATGACTAGCAGGTTCGGTTCTCTAAATTGTGTGACAGCAACGGGAAGAATATGTGACTAGCAGATTCGGTTCTCTAAATTGTGTGACAGCAACGGGAAGAATATATGACTAGCTGGTTCGGTTCTCTAAATTGTGTGACAGCAACGGGAAGAATATATGACTAGCTGGTTCGGTTCTCTAAATTGTGTGATATAAACGGGAAGAATATATGACTAGCTGGTTCGGTTCTCTAAATTGTGTGACAGCAACAGGAAGAATATGTGACTAGCAGGTTTGGTTCTCTAAATTGTGTGACAGCAACAGGAAGAATATATGACTAGCAGGTTCGGTTCTCTAAATTGTGTGACAGCAACGAGAAGAATATATGACTAGCAGGTTCGGTTCTCTAAATTGTGTGACAGCAACAGGAAGAATATATGACTAGCAGGTTCGGTTCTCTAAATTGTGTGACAGCAACAGGAAGAATATATGACTAGCAGGTTCGTTTCTCTAAATTGTGTGACAGCAACGGGAAGAATATAAGACTAGCAGGTTCGGTTCTCTAAATTGTGTGACAGCAACGGGAAGAATATATGACTAGCTGGTTCGGTTCTCTAAATTGTGTGACAGCAACAGGAAGAATATATGACTAGCAGGTTTGGTTCTCTAAATTGTGTGACAGCAACAGGAAGAATATATGACTAGCTGGTTCGGTTCTCTAAATTGTGTGATATAAACTGGAAGAATATATGACTAGCAGGTTCGGTTCTCTAAATTGTGTGACAGCAACGGGAAGAATATGTGACTAGCAGATTCGGTTCTCTAAATTGTGTGACAGCAACGGGAAGAATATATGACTAGCTGGTTCCATTCCCTAAATTGTGTGACAGCAACGGGAAGAATATGTGACTAGCAGGTTTGGTTCTCTAAATTGTGTGACAGCAACAGGAAGAATATATGACTAGCAGGTTCGGTTCTCTAAATTGTGTGACAGCAACAGGAAGAATATATGACTAGCAGGTTCGGTTCTCTAAATTGTGTGACAGCAACAGGAAGAATATATGACTAGCAGGTTCGTTTCTCTAAATTGTGTGACAGCAACGGGAAGAATATATGACTAGCAGGTTCGGTTCTCTAAATTGTGTGACAGCAACAGGAAGAATATATGACTAGCAGGTTTGGTTCTCTAAATTGTGTGACAGCAACAGGAAGAATATATGACTAGCAGGTTCGGTTCTCTAAATTGTGTGACATAAACGGGAAGAATATATGACTAGCAGGTTCGGTTCTCTAAATGTGTGACATTAACGGGAAGAATATATGACTAGCAGGTTCGGTTCTCTAAATGTGAGACATTAACGGGAAGAATATATGACTAGCAGGTTCGGTTCTCTAAATTGTGTGACATTAACGGGAAGAATATATGACTAGCAGGTTCGGTTCTCTAAATGTGTGACATTAACGGTAAGAATATATGACTAGCAGGTTCGGTTCTCTAAATTGTGTGACAGCAACAGGAAGAATATATGACTAGCAGGTTCGGTTCTCTAAATTGTGTGACAGCAACAGGAAGAATATATGACTAGCAGGTTTGGTTCTCTAAATTGTGTGACAGCAACAGGAAGAATATATGACTAGCAGGTTCGGTTCTCTAAATTGTGTGACAGCAACAGGAAGAATATATGACTAGCAGGTTTGGTTCTCTAAATTGTGTGACAGCAACAGGAAGAATATATGACTAGCAGGTTCGGTTCTCTAAATTGTGTGACATAAACGGGAAGAATATATGACTAGCAGGTTCGGTTCTCTAAATGTGTGACATTAACGGGAAGAATATATGACTAGCAGGTTCGGTTCTCTAAATGTGAGACATTAACGGGAAGAATATATGACTAGCAGGTTCGGTTCTCTAAATTGTGTGACATTAACGGGAAGAATATATGACTAGCAGGTTCGGTTCTCTAAATGTGTGACATAACGGGAAGAATATATGACTAGCTGGTTCGGCTCTCTAAATGGTGTGACAGTAACGGGAAGAATATATGACTAGTAGGTTCGGTTCTCTAAATTGTGTGACAAAAACGGGAAGAATATATGACTAGCAGGTTGGGTTATATAATATGAACTGCTGTAGCTGAGAGAATGTGTAACTAGCAGGTTGGGTTATATAATATGAACGGCTGTAGCTGAAAGAATGTGTACCTAGCAGGTTGGGTTATATAATATGAACGACCGTAGCTGAGAGAATGTGTAACTAGCTGGTTGGGTCTCTAATGTGAGAGGCTGTATCAGTGACTCATTATCTAATATGAGCGGCTGGAGCTGAGAGAATATATAGTTCACTATCATCATGTGCCATGCCGATAAGCGTGCGCGGTCATGTTTCGCCATCTCACTCGATCACCAGAGTCGTGAATCAGCTCTGTGTTCTTGTCTCGACCATACCACGTGGTCAAGCCATCTAGAAATTTACTTCTCTCCTTGTTCTTTTCCCCCTCAACCTTGACAGTTGCCACCAAGTTTTCCAATTTATTCCTTCACATAACGTGTCCAAAACAATGTGACAGGCTACGTCTAATTTATCAAATACGTTTACGGTAGGGCTGCGACCGATTAATTTAAATTTAATAGTTAACTTTTGAAAAATTGACGATTAATTAATCGTTAATTTCGATTAAAGCTAAACATTTATAGTCACATAACTCACATTATAGTCGTATTTGTCAAAATTCGAAATAACACTGGATTGTTTTGTTCATATGTCATCTAATAACCAACTATGCAAACAGACGAGTATGTTGACAGTATTTGGTTCAAGTGACGAGCGCGTCTTATTAACAATATAGCCAGCAGAGCAGAACAATCGTTCATATGGAACTGAGGTAGCCGGTATGCACAGAATGGTCTTGGCAAAGAATGTCAGTTTTGGATACCGATGTTATTAAGTTTCCACCATTGTAAAGGGTCAACCGACTCAGCAACTTTCTTCTCCATTTCAGACTCAATTAGCTTAATACTCTCTTCATTTGGTTTACATATAGTTTCATTGTCAATGTCAGTATCATTCTTTGCAGCAGTCTCCATCTGCTCATCTTGAACATGAACTGCTATTTGTTGTTCAATACGCGACTAAGTTCATTCTTGTGCATCTTTTGACAAAAACTTCAGGTATTTGTAGCGTGGATCAAGTGCTGCTGCAATCTGTAGTATTTCAATAATTGTCATATTAGCTACACGTTCACTGAAGTCATTAAAAGATGCTGCCTTAAATTTAGCTATGTAGCCCTTATCATCATCGTGTACAGTCATATGCTTTGTCAACGATGATAGTAGTGGCAATTATTTTTCCTCTCATTTCTAGGTGTGGTGGTAGAGTAGACATGATTTTCCTCTTAATTCTAGTTGTGGAGTAGAGGGCACATTATTTTCCTCTCAACTCTAGGGAGGCTCCGTGGCGAAGTGGTCAAGCCGTTTGACTCGGGTTCCAAAGTTTGTGGGTTCGATTCCGGGCAGCGTCCTTCGGTTCACGAGTGAAATTTTTCGGAGACTCCTGTGGGTCGTCGCTAGAGCTACGGAGTTCGTGCTTTGTGAGACGCTTTCCGCTCTGCGGAAAGAGACCGAGCCATATGGGATAAAACCAGGTGCAATGAAGTCGACCCTGTCGACTTTTCAGCGACTTTTGATAGCAGTGGCAATACACAGTTACATGAAACATAATCTTGACTGCCAAGCAGGACCGTGGTCTGACAGAATAAGTTCAAAACTTTGACATATTTCGAAATCTTCTCCCAATCTGAACCTGACAGTTTTGGACCTTTGTATTGCATATTTTCATCTGACATGTAGACAGTTAATGCTTCTCTGACCTGTAGAAGACTCTGTAGCATAATGAAAATACTGTTCCATGTTGTTGGTACATCTTGCTGCAACTTAGACAATTGTGACTCAGTACAGTTTTGCAACTCGGTTGTGTTTGAGTACTATGTTTAAATTGTCCGACAATTTTTCGACATCCGGTTCATTTGTATAAGTGCTGCCCAAACTACAACATATCCAGGTGAACCTTCTAGCCCAGAGAGACAAAAGTAGAAGATACATTCTATGGACCGCTGAGTGAACTAAAAAAGACTGTTAGATTCATACAAGAGACAACATTGCAGTTATAGACATATTTCAAGCGAACGAAAGAAGAAGAATTTGTATAAGTGATGGGAGAAAAGTTTTAGATTAATCGTTAAAAAAAAAATTAATCGTTAAAAAAAATTAACGATTAATCGATTAATTAATCGTTAACTTCCGCAGCTCTAGTTTACGGTGTTCATTTGTTTCTTGTATAACTTGTTCATTGGTTTTTCTGTCTTTCCATGGTATTCTTTGCATTTTCCTCAGAAACCACATTTCCACACCCATCAGATGTTTCTCAGCTTGTCTGCTCATTGTCCACACTTCACATCCATACAAAAGTACAGGTTCTAAGTAGCACTTCAACACTCTTTTTTTCGTTGCAAATGACATCTTTTTTATGTTAAGTATGTTTTCCATCTTGCAAAAGGCTACCTTCAGGATGGCGGTTCTTATTCTAATCTCTTTAAAGCATCTCCCATCAGACGTTATGGCTGTTCAGAGATAATTGTACCGATTCACTTGTTTAAGAATATTCCCATTTACCTGTATATTACATTCAGGTATATCCTTCTTCCTAGTGACTACCATAATCTGTGTCTTCTTACAATTTAATTCTAACCCTAGTTGTTCACTGTGTGCAACAGCCGCATCTACTAAATGCTTAGAACATTAATTGAACGTTCTATAGAAGTAAACAAAGACCTACATCTTTGCTTCATTGACTACACAAAGGCTTTCGATAAAGTAAGACATGTCAACATGATAAATATGCTTGCATATCTACAAATTGATGGTGAAGACCTTAGACATAAAAAAAAAAACATATGTAGCTAGCTGGTTGGGTATTCTAATAGAGGGCGTTAGCTGTAACTGGTTGGATTCTCTGATATAAGCGGCTGTAGCTGTGCCTGGTTGCATTCTCTAATATGAACGGCTGTAGCTGGGAGTATATGTGATTAGGTAGTAGTTCGACTTATAATGTGACTAGCTCTAACTGAGAGAATTTGTGACCAGCTGGCTCGGTTCTCCAGCGCCAGAAGCTGCGGCTGTGAGAATATGCCACTAGCTGGTTCAATTTCTTATAGTGAGCGGCCATAGTTGGGAGATTATGTAAGCTAGCCGTATGTTCTTTGAAGTTAACGGCTATAGCTGGGAGATTATGTGAGCTAGCCGTATGTTCTTTGAAGTTAACGGCTATAACTGGGAGATTATGTGAGCTTGTCGTATGTTCTTTGAAGTTAACGGCTATAGCTGGGAGATTATGTGAGCTAGCCGTATGTTCTTTGAAGTTAACGGCTATAGCTGGGAGATTATGTGAGATAGCCGTATGTTCTTTGAAGTTAGCGTCTATAGCTGGGAGATTATGTGTGCTAGTCGTATGTTCTTTGAAGTTAACGTCTATAGTTGGGAGATTATGTGTGCTAGCCGTATGTTCTTTGAAGTTAACGCCTGTAGCTGGAAATTATGTGAGCTAGACGTATGTTCTTTGAAGTTAACAGCTGTAGTTGTGAGATATACGTCCTAGTAGAATGTTCTGTAACGTTAACGCCTGAAGCCGTGACAAGATTTATATTGTTGTTCTGTGTCCTTTGTGTTCTAGCATAAAGTGCGTAGTTATTTCCAGGTTAGAAATCGCAGGTAAAATATGTTATAATCACGAATGTGTGCTGTTTCTTTTTTAAAAAAATACGTTGTTTCTTCGGAGATAATACTTCCACATTCTTATTATTTTTCTTCACCGATGTGAGTTTGTTAATGGCGTTCTCTGTTCAGAATCTGTGGATGCTCTTTCGTGGTCTTTCATGTTATCTTTCAGACATTTTTCTACCCGTGATCTTAATATTTTTTGCAGTATTATTATGGTCTTTTTGCACTGTTTTGTATATTTATGTATGAGGTATCCTAGTTCAGGGATGGGAAATTTATTTTTGGGGCCAAATGCCATTTGAATATTTATAACATCATTTGTGGGCCATACACAATTATCAACACAAAAATTAGCCGGGTTTATTTGGTCAAACATGTAATTAACTCACGCTTAATGTAATGGCCGGCTTTGTCGCGAAGGTGTTTCGGATGCAGTTCGTAATCTCGCATACCCGCATTCGAAACACGACTGCAGGCGATTTAGCAGCAGACCGCATTGTGTTGATTTTTTACGAAATGGCATGGGCGCCGGTCGTTCAGAAACAATAGCAAACTACTGAAGGTAAACATGTCGAGAGATCACAACAGCAAAAAAGAAAAAAAAATGCTAGTGTTGACTGCGACGTCCTATAAAGGATGTGCAACTAACTTTTTGTTTAAAAATGTGATGGCTGGCACTGGTTCTCTTTGGGGAAGCGTGTGATGTTAGCTGGTATTAACGATGTTGCTACTGGCAACTGCTTATCCAAGTTTGCGTCGTTCAATCTGAAAAGAAGTCGACTCTTTACGCTAGTAACGCTGAAAAGAACTGCTTGCAGCAGTAAGTTGTTCTGCACCCAGATGTATATATCAATGCATGTCTCCTCAAAGTGCGACATTCATCAATGCTGATATAACAAGGAACTCAAGTAGTGGCAGGTTGTTGTACCTAGCTTTCAGCTCACCATCGCTTTACAGCTGAAAGATTTCATAGTGTAGGTTATTTTGCACGTCAGCTGTTTCCACACTGACCGGTGTAGCAAAGATGTTCAGCTCCATCTGTTTACTTGTCGTGTCCCTGAATCTATCATTAAATACCTCAGTTAGTTTCGCATATTCACCAGCATAATCAGGTGACACAGAGGACGTTTGTCTTTCCAGAGTGGGGTCAGATCAAATGATTTCGCGGGCCTTATACAGTCCGTGGGCTTGACGTTCTCCGAAACTGCACTAGTGGATCGACATCCAAGTATGTGTTCATCCTTCTATCCCGTACACCATCTAACCTACGTACGTACGTACGTACGTACGTACCTACCTACCTACCTACCTACCTACCTACCTACCTACCTACCTACCCACTTACCTACTTACCACCTACCTACCTACTTAATTACCTACCTAGTTAGTTAATTAGTCGCAGTTCCAACTTCACAGCAACGGGTCGTCCCCATTATGCTCCGTTCCTGTGCCAGTCAATATCACACAAAACGCTCCCCACTGCCCAATGTGAAAAGTGGAAAAGACAGGAGTCTCGACAAACAACAGCCCGCACAGATACACTGTGCATAATGCCGCCGCCAGAATGTCAACACACCAGTCCCCCACGAAACACCCAATTCATCTCTGATGGAATCGGCAGTCATTTTCCTATCTGGATGTTTCCTAGATGTTCACCTACACAGTCCACGAACATACAGTTCATCACCGACGGCAGTGGCAGTCAACCAGAAGCCCAGCAGCCACGCATTTCTGCATAAGGCAAAAACCGGTCAACTCTGGGACATAGCCACCTGCCATCGCTCCGAACATGCAGTCACGTTCCAAAAATAAAAACTTGGGCAGATTCAAAAGCACTTCACACGAAACTCACAGCTCACAGTGTCGCGCCACGCACTCACTCAGTAGCAGGGCGGCGGAACCATCAAGCCTCCTTAGTCGCCTCTTACGACATGCGTGGTAGGCTACAGTGTTGCTATTCTTTGCTTCCCTTATGGGCCCTGGCACCACACGGGAGAATTACCTTCCTAATACCTACCTATCTACCTACTTGCCTACCTACTTACCTGCCTACCTACCTACATACCTACTTTCCCACCTATCCACATACCTACATACCTACCTACCTACCTACCTACCTACCTACCTACCCACCTACCTACCTACCAACCTACCTACCTAACCTTACCTTATCTTACCTACCTACCTACCTACCTACCTACCTACCTACCTACCTACCTACATACCTACCTACCTACCTACCTAACCTTACCTTATCTTACCTACCTACCTACCTACCTACCTACCCACCTACCTACCTACCAACCTAGCCACTTTCTACCGACGTGCCTGCCTGCCAGCTTGCATGCCTGTCGACACTCCTGCCTGTTTATCTGTCTGCTGTATGTTTATCTATATACATAATTGATGTTGTGTCTGCGGCTGTGCTACGCCTGCCTTTCAGTTTGATTGCGTGTCTCTAAGCCTACGCTTGCACATGCGTGTACGTGTGTGTGATGCGTGCTTGTTTGTGTGGAAATGCCTGTCCATCTGTGTGTCGATATGTCGATATGTTTTATATGCATGGGTGGGTGAGTTATAGTACATCAGTTAGGTCTCACCTAGAGAGATTGTATCTGCACATCTCTTTGTAGTCCCAATCACAGCCCCATTCTTACTAACAGGGTGTATTCTCCAGTCAACAAACATCTAAACGGAATAGATCCACTGCGTGAACCGAACTATAGGCATGTTTTCCAGTGTGAAGAATACGTTGCGGAAGATTACTTGATGTGAGACACAAGCTGCTGGCACTGAACTTAATCTAATCAAAGTACACTCTACACATCAGTGCCATGGCTAAAGAGGACCTGTGATTTTGTTAGAGAAGTGGTGGCTTGCCGTGGGATATAAATTCACCGTTTACTGGATTACATCATCATTATTATGATTGTCATCATCTTCCACCTCTTCATTATCATCGATTAATCACCATGAGCATAATCATCATCTTTATCTTCACTGTCGCCATCGTCACCACCACCACCACCACCACCACCACCACCACCACCACCACCACCACCACCACCACCACCACCACCACCACCACCACCACCACCACCACCACCACCACCACCATCATCACCACCACCACCACCAAAACCACCACCACCACCATCACCACCACCACCACCACCACCACCAAAACCACCACCACCACCATCACCACCACCACCACCACCACCATCACCACCACCACTACCACCACCACCACCACCACCACCACCACCATCACCACCACCACCACCATCACCACCACCACCACCACCACTACCACCACCACCATCACCACCACCACCATCACCACCACCACAATAACCATCACTACCACCATCATCACAACTACCACAACTACCACAACCACCACCACCATCACCATCATCATCATCATTATTGTCATTGTGGTCATGTCACCACCACCACCATCATCATCTCATCATAATCGTCTTTATCATACAACATTGTGATCTGCATGGTCCTCATCACCATCAACATCATTACCAGCGTCGTTGTCATTATCAGCATAATATTATCATCAGCATCATCATTATCAAGACTGCCATAATGGTGATGAGAATGATACTAATAATGACAATAATAATAATAATAATAATAATAATAATAATAATAATAATAATAATAATAATAAGTAATAAAATTATGATGATGATAATAATGATAATATTAATGATGATGATAATGATGATTTTGATGATAATAATAATAATATTTATTATTATTATAATCAACATTATCATCCTCACCACCCGTTCGTAAGGGTTTTCCTTTGCAATCTAAATTACCACTAAGTGATATATAAATCTATTTGACCATTAAGTGATACATACATCTAACTGACCACTGAGTGAGTGATACATACATCTAACTGACCTCTAAGTGATATATACATCTAACTGACCACTAAGTGATACATACATATAACTGACCACTGAGTGATATATACATCTAACTGACCACTGAGTGAGTGATACATACATCTAAATGACCACTAAGTGATACATATCTCTAACTGACCACTGAGTGATACATACATCTAACTGACCACTAAATGATGCATACATCTAACTGACCACTAAGTGATACATATCTCTAACTGACCACTGAGTGATACATACATCTAACTGACCACCAAATGATGCATACATCTATCAAATGACATCTACTGAAGGCAACCAGTCATAATCATATGCCACGCCGGCAGACGTGGGCCATCATGATTCGCCACCTCACACGATTCCCTACAGTCTGGGGGAATTAATTAAGCCAGCCAGCCACTTTCAGATTTAAATATCTGCCGACGAAGTGAATATCCGACTACCTCTAAGACGTGTCCGGGTGACCTTGTCATGTTTACACACGGCCCTGGCATAGATTAATCAGCGAGTAGAACATTCCAGAAAGTCCGAATGGCTTCGCAGGTGAGAGGTGTGGCAGTCGTGGCAATGTGTCTGGCTTTTATAATCATCGTCACCATCATTGCAGTCGTTTTCGTTATCGCCACCACCACCACCAACGCCGTCGCCGCCGCCGCCACTGCCACCACCACCGCCACCACCATCGGAATTTCAAGAAATAGTGCTCAATTCTACTTTCGGCCACGTCGACTTATTGTAGACTTCAGAACATCTTCATCGTCCGTCAAGTTCCAACTACTGGCGCTCTTGACGCCAACAGATCCACTCGTTCGTTACCCCACACTCCAAAAATGTCTCCAAAGTATAGCCATGTATGCTTTCCTAAGAGAGCAGTGTTGCTACTAGGTACTCTCTCAAGCCACATCTGTCCACTGCGAACTTAACAGCAATACGGACAGAGAATCTGACATTATGAAAAAAAAAAAAAGACTTAAAATGCAAGGGGATCGATTTCATAGCACCGGGTTTTATCCCATACGACTCGGTCTCTTTCCACAGGGTGGTCTACCGAAACCGTCGCACGAACTCCGTAGCTCTAGCGACGACACCTACGTGTCTTCGAAAAATTTGCTCCTATGAACCGAATGATGTAGGCTGTAATGGAATCCACAAGCTTCGGAGCCCGAGAAAAGTATGAAGGCCATAGCAGGCAATAAAGCTTTATCCTGGTTGGAAGATTGAGATGAACTAGCCATGAAGGCAGTGAGTGGAGTTTAGTGTGGAGGTCAATACTTGTACAAATCATCTTCGTGGTTTGTGTAAGGCAACGCGGGTGGAAGAGGAAATGAGTTGAGGTGTTGAGTTGAGTTGAGTTGTTGAGTTGAGTTCAGTTGTTGAATTCAGGTGAAATGTTGAGTTTACTTGAGTTGTTAAATTGAGTTGTTGAGTTGAGGTGAGTTGTTGAGTTGAGTTGTTGAGTTGAGGTGAATTGTTGAGTGAGTTGTTGATTTGAGATGCGTTGAGTTGAGCTGAGCTGAGTTGCTTAGTTGAGTTGAAGTGAGTTGAATTGAGATGAACTAAGACACGACATCATTGCACTCAGGCCATTCCCACACGCGCTCCCAGCCAGCGAAGAGTCATACTGCTAAGGTTCAAACTGCCGTCTGTTTGAAAGTTCTCCTGGTCTTTCCTCTCAGTTTTGAGATTAGTCCAGAGTCCCGCCATATAAATCTCTCCACATATGGGTGGTCAGTCTGTTCCACCGCTTTGTACACCTGAAAATGAATAAGTTGATAGTCTTGCTGTGGGGGATGGACGAGCAATGGACCGGACTGATGTAGTGAATGTCCCGAGAGAGGCAGTGCGATGAAAGGAATCAAGCGATGACTGTGAATATACAAACTTGTCCAGACTTCAAGGATGTCAAGTCAACAGGGATGAGGCCAGACAAACAACAACATCTATAGGGTCACGGATGAATAATCAACCCAATACACACCTGGTGCGGTCAGAATCTACACCCAGAAGGAAATACTGTGATAAGTAGGCGGGCAGACAGACAGACAGACAGATAGACAGACAGATAGACAGACAGATGGACAGACGGACGGACAGACGAACGGACGGACGGATAGACAGATAGAAAGACAGACACACGTTAATACTCAGCTCGAGTCCAACAGACGGATGGGCGGATGGACAGACAGACAGACAGATAGACATACAGACAGACAGGCGGACAGGACAGACAGACAGACAAACAAACAGAAAGACAGGCAGGCAGACAAACAGACAGACAGACAGACAGACAGACAGAGAGACAGACAGACAGACAGACAGACAGACAGACAGACAGACAGAAGTCGACACTCAGCTGGAGTCAACATGGAGAGATCAATGTTTTCACCGAATAGTGCATAATCTCCTTGAGAAGCACAAGGTTGAATTTCATCACAACCAAGTGAGACGTATAAAAAATACGTAAACATATCAACGGACAGGCGTAGAGAAACAAATACAATTGCCATAATTTACAGAGCAGCTCCCGAAGTCGCTTGGGGGTTCTCAAGCTGTGCAGGAAGGTGACATAGCGCCATACATTTCACGTTGATCACAACTCGATGAGGAGTCTCCGTGGCCAAGTGGTTACGTCTCGCGCTTAGAAGGTTGTGGGTTCAATTTTGGCCTGCATAGTCCGGTTCATGAGTGCTATTATCTCGGAGACTTCTGGGGGTCGTCATTATAGCTACGGTGTTCGTGCTGAACGCGACACTTTCGGCAGGCTGTCCTGCGGAAAGATACCGAGCTATTATGGGATAAAACCCAGTGATAGTTAGTTAGTTAGTCGACAGATCATCCTCATTGCACATCAAACCATTCAGTCCATAAGTGCTCGAATCCCCTCCTCAGCAATTCCCGCAGCGTGTAGCGGCTAACGACACCAGTGCTGTGTCGGTTTATCAATCTTCTTTGGCTTCCTGCGCAGTGTTCTTGTTTGGCCACCCCTCTTTTGATTTGCTGTTCTCGCAGTCCGACCATGGTTTTCATCACCAGTCATCATTTGGTTCTCGCGCAAGTCTTACTTCTCGTAGAGCATTCAGAATGTCAGCCTCGTCCATGGCGCGTCCGCGCTCCACCATAGCCTTACCTGCTAGCTTGTCAGCCCGCTCATTTCCTTGTACTCCCCATGCCCTGGCACGAAGATGAAACTAATCCTTGTCAGCCGAGACTGCTCCAGAGACAGCAACCACTCTCTTCGGATCCACCCCATCTCTATCCTCTTGAGCATGCTTATTGAATCGCTAAGGGAACATGCCGTATTGAATGTCTGTGTCTCGAGCCATGTTATTGCTTTACTTACTGCCATAACTTCCATAGTCAGGCTACTTGTGGTCTCAACAAAAGCACCAGAGTCCTCCTTCACAATTCTCCCTTTGGCCTGCTTTGTATTCAAAGAGAATCATGTCACTATTGCCTTTGTTGGGTTGACCATTGCCCCAGCTTCAGCACACCAAATACTTATGCGATTGAGTTCGGTTTGCAGTTCCACAGCAACCTGATCTCTATCCTTACCCTGACGATACACTAAAACATCGTCGGCATATGACAATGTCCTCCCCGGTCCAGTGATCTGCTCGCTGGTGATTCTCACTGTGTAGGCGTTGAACAGCACTGGTGATAATATTTTTGCCTTAAATTTTCTCTTGGGCTGAACATATGAGTACGTCGGTTGAGACCTTTCGGGCCTGATATGATTGTACGGCGGACCGGGTGTGGCCCGCGAGCCTTGAGTTTGACACATGTGCCTTAACTGATAAAGTGCCATGGGATAATAGATCGTCTTATTCAAACTTTTCATAATAGCCAAGGACTCATAAATCAAACTATAGTTAAAATATAAATACAGTAGTGTTGCCTTTACAGGCCCCTTTAATTTATTATGCAATACAACAAGTCTGCCATCATATTAACAACTTTCAAATTATAATTGTGACACATCCCGACTTCGCATCTTGCACCATCCAATTTTGTTATGTTCATACCTACCTTTTGTTTCGCGCTGATTTCGTTAATGTAGTCGCTATAGTGACATCTCCGCGGTTCATATATCGTTATGTTTTCTTGTTTTTGTTTGCTTATGAAGGCTTGACCTCTTTGTTTGTTTTTGTTTTCTAAATTGTGTTTTGTAAAGATGTCCTAGACTTCGTGTGTTGTTATATTGTTTATGTGTTGTAAAGCTGCCTTAGATATAGTGTGTTCTTATATTGTTTATGTGTTGTACAGCTGCCGTAGACTTCGTGTGTTGTTATATTGTTTATGTGTTGTACAGCTGCCCTAGACTTCGTGTGTTGTTATATTGTAAAATGGCTGCTGGCTTTGTCGCAGAACTGACTGGTTTGCCTTATGCAGTAATGTGCGGCTGCTGGTTTTCTCGTCGTGTGTTGTTACATTGTTTATGTGTTGTACAGCTACCCTAGTCTTCTTGTATTGCTATATTGTTTATTTATTAGATTTGACATTCAAGGTAACCACAGAGCAGATAGGGTCGCGGTAGCGCAGTGTCTAGACGCTGGTTCCGTGGTCATGGTTTTGAATCCGAATCAAGGCTAATTTTGAAAATGTACCAGGGCTTCCAAACCTGTGGTAGTATGCAGCCTCGCCACCCCATTGTGGCCCAGCAGCAGGGGAAGGAGCACACATATTTCCTCGGCTGAGTGACCTTACTGGTATAATTTAATATTCTTTTCCAACTCGTTTGTGCGTGACATTAAACTTCAATACGAATAAAAACACAATCCAGCAACTTGTGAAATAGGCATCAAGGCAAATATTTCATTCTCCTGGTTCGCTTTTCATTTTGTTGTTTCTGGAGTTCTATTCTTTACGTATGGTTGAACAATAAAAAATTACACGTTGAGCTCAATCGTATGAAAGCATTTTAGAAAATATTACGCTGATTTGGGTTGCCCGAAGTTTTCATTTCAAAAATGTGTCTCCTAGTCATTTAGAAGCATGCAAACTGTCCGCCTTCATTCTTTTGTTTCTTATTGTCTTCCATGGGCATGTCCTTCATTCCTTTGTTAATTCTCTATCCCGGTGTAAGCTTTATTTCCTTCAGATGTCACAATCATATCTTGTCAGGTTGGATTCCAAACGTCACCTGTCGCTAAGCTTGTTGTGGTTACCAGCCTACGATCTACTGCAGTGGTTCTCAACCAATGGGGAATCCCCCCCCCCCCCCCTAGGGGGGAATTTTAGGGTTTCCATGGGGAGGGGGGGGGGGAAATTAAGATTATTTCAAGATTGCGTTCATACAAGAACCGATTACTTGATATTGTTTTTCCATTCACACTGTACGGTTCTGTACATCTTACCTTCTAAAATTCAATTTATAAAGCAAGTAGACCCACAAATCATATTTTATGTAGACGTCTAGTCTTGTTTTAGTATGTGCTGTTAAATTTAGCTTCCATTATTACGTATACTGTGTAGGGGCGGGGCCGGAATTTTAGTTAGGAAATACGAAAGGGGGTGGGGGGGGGGGGGTGAATTTCGTTCTGAAAATATGGTGAAGGGGGGCACGGACCAAATTTTTAGGTAGGAAATACAAATAAAAGGGGGGGGGGCGGGATTACGTTCTGAAAATATGGTGAAAGGGGCACGGACCAAAAAAGGTTGAGAAGCACTGATCTACTGCGTGCCCAATTTTTAACCATTTGAAAATAAAGTTCATTCATTCGTTCGTTCGTTCGTTCGTTCATTCATTCGTTCAGCATTTTGTCTCACATAACGTCTTTGCACTTTGGCGCGTCTTGTCCAACCTCTTCTATAGAAAAAAACCCAATTCCATTGTCTACATTCGTTATCCTGAATCCATGTCTGAACTACGTCATGTCGTCTTATGACGGTCGTGCTGTTGTAACCCAGTCTGATATGGCTACCAAGAAATGTCCAGGGATGTAAATCTTACCGCCGTCAGACTGACCACGTCACCCAGCTCGTGCCGTGCGGTCTATGCGGACACGGGTCTAGCACCATATATTCTGTGAGTCTGATAGCTTATACAAGAATCGTTTACTTTACTTTACTTTACTTTACTTTACTTTACTTTACTTTACTTTACTTTATTTTACTTTACTTCGTTACAGAACGGATACTTCTACAGACATAGGCAACTCCAAACACTCGTCATATACACTAAGAATAGGCTGTTATGATGTTTGATGAACAGCAGATACCATATGAATTTAAATGCAAAGATAATATACAAATATAAATACAATCAAAGATACAATATGAATATAAATACAATCAAAGCTGAAGTAATGTAGGTTAGAAGATGTCACAGTAAACTAAATATACTGATAAATAGCACACATCGGAAACAAGTAGAAGAAGTTAAATATGTAGGAAATATTATCACATAAGATGGCAAAATAGACAGAGAAATCGAAATCGGATGTCGAAAAGCAAGGACGCTTATATATCAGCTATCACGCATATTGAAATATCCAAATACTGTATACCCATGCCCGCAAAACGACAGATAATAATTAGTATATTCACACCAACCACATACTACACATGTCAAACTTGGACATTATCCAAATTACACGAATGCAAAGTCAACACCTGCCAACTTTATTATCCGAGACAGAGTAAAAAATGACGTTTACATTACAGTTGGATAAACACTTTATGCCGAATTTACAAAAAGGCAGAAGATCAAATAGGTAGGTTATCTCCTTAGAATGCAACACCATCAACTAACTACCACCAATGGCGCTTCATCAAGGAAGATATACGAGAGAAATAGGACCTCCGTGAAGAAAATGGACTTTCGATATCAAAGACACTGTACACGGAATGACACTATCCAGTGGCACACATCCAGCGGTGGAGCGTCAACAATCCTCCCCACGACGCTTGACGGAAAAGTGGATGTGATGATGATAATAAACATCCGTTTCTTTCTCTTGCAATTTCTGTGTCTAGCTAAGCGCAAAGTCCTATTTTACGACTCGGGTCGTTGAAGCGTGTTCAGGAAAGCCCTTAGCTTGAGTTCTACATCCTTATTGAGGAAGGTGGAGAAAGCACGATCACTACCGCTATGAGGTGAGCCCCACTCATATCAAGGACCGAGATTTGTAGAGACACATATAGGCCTACTGGCGAGGCACATGATGATGATAAGACAGAAAACGTCCATTTAACGTCACCAATTGCAGGCTGTAATTGGTCGCGTCCAGCGTGAGTCTCATGATCAGTGGTTGCAAATCCGGATCACATGCCAGAGATCCGGAGTTTGATCTCGGGTCAAGTCAGGGATATGCACTACTGACGAGCTGAAACGAGAGCGAAACTCTAGTGCTTCCAATCTAACAAGGCAATGGACAAGGCTTACGGTTCATACTGGAATACGATCAGCGTTGCCAGTAGTGGGTTGTGCTCAATCATTAAACCTCAAATTCCGAAACAACCAAATAAATCAATTAGTAAACAGGCGAAAAAATCCCCGGAGGCCTTGGAGATGTGGTTTTATAGAAGCATGTTGAAAATTAATTGGACAGGCAAAGTGAGCAATCTGGACAGTTTGAGGGAAGCTAAGTCACAAAGACAACATATCACAAATATCAAAAGAAGTATTCAGAATTTGTGGCCTCATTATGAGAAGAAAAGGGCTTGAACGTGTTGTGACAACCGGAAAGATTTGTGGAAAGAGAGATACAGGAAGACAGCGTGATAAATTCTTGACAGTCTTGTGTCATCGCACGCAAAAGGAGTCAACACACGAATTGATCAATGCCGTCGGAGATCGCAATTTGTGGAGAAGCATGATCGCCAACGCCAGCTAGCAATACACTGGGTGATAAAGATGATAAGTGCAGTAATAATTGGTGCTGAGGTTTGCATCTTATTAAGTTGATTTTCATTTCAAATTTCAAATCTCGCGCAAATGATGCAGGGATTGAACATGAGGTGCAGCAGGTGAGACAGCAGGGCGAGCACTTCAATACCGACGTGTTTGACACATCCATACAGCAATATTGGTGCAAATTACAACTGATTGAGATTAACTGGGTTCTGACAGCGATGATCTATCAAGGTCAGTTTATCTATTCCCACTAGCTCGAAAGCACTGACATGGGAATTATCTTTAATTCAACTCACTTTTCTCTCTACTCCCAATCGGATTTGAGCTTATTTGTAACAACGCAATTGACGCAAAACTGAAGGACTAAAATGGGAGGAGAGATTCATCAATCTGAAGCTCGTGGACAGAACTAAACAATCACCAGTGAATTAAGAGATGAGGAGGAGTCATTGACGCTGGATAGGACACACACTGAATAAACCTGATAATAGAATAACTAGAAAAACCTTTGTCTCAAGCCAACATAATAAACAAACAAACACAAAATAGAGTTAGAACTACAACACATAGACAGGACAATTTGAGTCTTAATACATACATGTGGGAGTACATGAATGAGAACAAAGCAAAGGAGAGGAATGTTTAGAATGAGTTAGGTGAGGACGTATATTTCAATGGAGGTAAAGACCAATATTAAGAAAGAAAGAAAGAAAGAAAGAGAGAGAAAGACAGAAAGACAGAAAGAGAGAGAGAGAGAGAGAGAGAGAGAGAGAGAGAGATAAAGAGAGAGAGAAAGAGAGATTGAAATGGAGAGAGAAAGAGGGGGAAAAAGAGAAAGGAGAGAGAAAACGAGTGAGAAAGAGAGATAAAGTGAACAAGATAGAGTAAGAGAGAGAGAGAGATTAAGAGAGACTGAAAGAAAGAGAGAAAGGGCGACTGAAAGACAGAGTGACACAGAGAGAAAGAAAAAAGAGAGATAGATAGAGTCAAAGAGAGAAAGATGGACAGAAAGATAGAGAAAGAGGGAGATAAGGAAAGACAGAGTTAAACATTAAGAGAGAGAATGCGATAAAGAGAGCGAGGAATGGACAGAGAAAGAAAAATAGAGAACGAGAGAGAGAGAGAGAGAGAGAGAGAGAGAGAGAGAGAGAGAGAGAGAGAGAGAAAGAGAGAAAGAAAGAGAGAGAGAGAAAGACAGAGAGAGAGAATAAAGGAAAGAGAGACTTTACGTGAGAGAGAAAGAGAGAGAGAAAGAGAGGGACAGAGATAGAAAGAAAGAGAAAAAGAGAGAGAGAAAGAGAGACTTAAAGAGAGAGAGAGAAAGAGAAAGAGACAGAGAGACAGAAAGAGGGAGACAGAAAGAGAGAGAGAGAGAAAGAGAGAGAGAGAAAGAGCGAGAGAGAGAAGAAGATAGATAGATAGAGATAGAGAGAGAGAGAGAGAGAGAGAGAGAGAGAGAGAGAGAGAGAGAGAGAACGAACGAACGAACGAACGAACGGACAAACTTTATTTTCAAAGAGTAACAAATTGGGCACGCAGGCCCGTCTTACATTCGGCCTTTCCGATCACTTATCTTTCGTTCATCAGTGCATAGTGTATTCACATAGGGAGGGAAAAAAACAAACATTGTCAAATGAATGTTGTAAACATAAACAATGCATGTTACCATGTTATGAGACTAATCCCCTACCCACCCACCCACCCATCCCCTATCCATCCGCGTTACCCCCACAAATACATGAGAGAGAGAGAGAGAGAGAGAGAGAGAGAGAGAGAGAGAGAGAGAGAGAGAGAGAGAGAGAGAGAGAGAGAGAGAGAGAGAGAGAGAGATTGCTACCGTTAGTATAGCCGGTGACCACTAGTTGTATTGGCTTGTACAACGCAGCTACTGGCCAGAATGAGCTGGTATTAATTGTGGTAAAAACAGTGGCTTGAAAGGCCAGAGCATCGACTTCATTGCACGGGTTTGATCCCACACCGTTCGGTCTCTTTCTGCAGGGCGTCTGCCGAAAGTTCCGCACACAACACCAACTGGGTAGCTCCAACTACGACCCCGAGGAGTCTGAGAAAACTGCACTCGGGAACCGAACTTCGCAGCCAGGAATCAAACCCACATTCTCTAGAGCAGTGGTTCTCAACCTGTGGGGAATTTCCCCCCTCCCCCTCCCAGGGGGGAATTTTAGGGTTTCCAGATAGGGAATTAAGATTATTTCTAGACTGCGTGAATACAAGAACCGATTACTTGATATTGGTCTTTACAGTTCTGTACGTATCACCCTTCTGAAATTCATTTTATAATGTAAGTAGATCCGCAAATCACATTTTATGTGGATGTCTAGACTTGTTTTAGTATGTTCTATTAAATTTAGCTTCAATTATTACGTATACTGTGTAGGGGCAGGGGGAAAATTTTAGGGAGGAAATACGAAAAGGGGGGGGGGGGCGGGAATTACGTTTTAAAAATATGGTGAAAGGGGGGGGGGGGAATGACGCCCTAAAAATATGTTGAGGGGGGAAATGACGTCCTAAAAATATGGCCAAGGGGGGAACGGGCCAAAAAAGGTTGAGAATCACTGCTCTAGAGCGTTAGGCAGGCGGTGTAACCACGTTCCTATTTGTTGTGGTAAACATAGGGAACCCCTGATTCTCAAATTTCTATTCCAGCCTGACCTGTGTGGTTTCCACGAAGCTGAGGCTCTCAAAGAGGTTGAGTCACCACACGGGCCCAGGCGTGTTATTAAAACATACGAGGGAGCTTCATATAAAAACCTTTAAAATGTCATATAAATTATAACAAACATGCCAATATTGTCTTGTAACCTGTCAATATTGTTGTTAATGATGTCAAGAGTGTTCAGCACGTGACATCACGGATCAGACGAACACGGTGATGTCATAAGGACAGTGTAAAGATGACCGTCCACTTTTGACATGCACCAAAGAGGGGCATCGTTCTGTTATCCGTTTTTTTTTTTCGAGGGTGTGAAACCAATAGAAATTCATTGGCGAATGGAGGTGCAAGAATCGTGATGCATGCCTGACAGCCCAACAAGTG
>JACEFZ010011322.1:0-7500 GCA_014155875.1 Cepaea nemoralis | reverse complement strand
TCAGAAAGGATAAAAGCACTCGCTATTAAACTTACGGTGCGGTGATTGCATGGTACTGGGTTCAATCCACAGACCAGTTTTAAGTTGGAAGTAAACGTTAACTTCTCCTTCAGAAATTAATGACAAACTACAGCACGTAAACTTTCCTAGAAAATCAACATAGAGTTGATCACAACTTGACTAATTACAAAAAAAAAAAAGAAAGAAGATAATATGATGTAAAGTTAGCACCACGGTGTTGAATGCACATAAAACCTAGGTGTCGTTTGTTATCATTTTAAAACGGACGCCTTCAATCCGGACATATAAATGGTAATTAGATAAGCTTGTTTTGAAAGCTATCGCTTCCCAATAACGCTAAATATAGAAACAAACTCTCCACCGACCAAGAGCTTCGAGATATCACTCCCCCTAATGCAATCACGTGTTGTTTCGGAAACCGGAACTGGGGATTAAGTACAACATGGTTGCGTTTCCGGTTCCGTGCTATCATGGGTAGGATTCTTGTGCTATTTTAGGCTAGATATTTGTCTCAGGTTTGTGTAAATATGGCGACATTTAGAGAAGCTGGTCTTAAACATTAACCTATGGATGCACAGTAGGATGTATATCTATATAAAATCATCATCACGTACCCTGCCAGCTGGCGCAGCCGTTCATATCTCTCCACAGATTTCGGCCTTTGGTGTTCTAGATAAACTCCATTGATGATATTCCTCCTTGCCATCGCCCGAGTCCATGCAACATCATTTCATGTGGTCTGCCTCTGACTCTTTCCCCATTGATCTTTCTTGGAAAGAATGGTGCTGCAGAGGATCTGGCCGACACTCAAACTCCGGCGAAAGGTTAGAAGGACATATAATCAAACTGTAATTGGCATCATTAGTATTGGGACTCTTCGCTGGCTCTTGCAGATAAGGACGGAGCACCTATGGGAATGTCTGGAGTGTTGTAATGTCAGTGCGTCCTCCTTTAATCCTGCTGCATTTCTGTCTTCATCTCATTGACCTTCAGACTTCGACATTAATGACAACATTTATGAAAGACAGCATTATACAAAAAAAAAAAAAAAAAAAAAAGCCATGACATAGTGGTTATTGCACTTTTCTATCAGGAAAATGGGCTGGGTTCAAACCCCACATCAGCAGAAGTCGGATGTGTCGGCCTAACGGCGCAAGAACGCAGCTCTGCTGTAAGCAGGCACAACGCAGTGACATCCGAAAAAAAAAAATCCGGATGAACGCAGCAGAATAAGAAACCCCATCAGACCCAGGACTATTTCTTCTTGACCAAGACAGCTCTGGGATCGACCCAGCCTCATAAAAATGGACAGGAGGCAATTTCCAGAATCTGCCTGAAACCTTATTTCTCATGACCTAGAATATGCGAAGGCCGAACACTTGACACCTCATAGTCAGTATCTGCTGTTGGTCAACCTTCACCTTGTTTAGCATAGACATGCCACATTGTACCAACATCCCACATGCCAGGTTTCACAACATGTTGAGACAAACATAATACGGAAGACCGCACTTGAATTATGTAATGAAGGGCTGCGGGATCTGTTTTGCACTCTACGTATCTCCATTACTGGAGGTAGCCAATTGTTTGCTCTGCACGCTGTGTCCGTGTCGGAACTGGTGAACGCGTTTATTTCAATTGTTCGATGTTTTTTTCTAGATCTGAAGTCGGAGTGGGTTGGTCTGATGGCGAGGGACACTATTAATAGTGAAAGTTAATCCACACGCAGAAACCAATCTAGTGAACTAGAAGTAGTAGCCCTTGCATAGACTACGCTTGAGTTTAAGGCCAGCGAATCCCCCCCCCCCCCCCCCCCTATCCCCGAGAATTTTTTTGGGAGGGGAAAAGGGGGGGGGGGGCAAAAACATCATCCTGATGTTTAAAAAAATACTTTCCCGTAGTGAATTTGAACAACGAAGACACAAACAATAGATTATACAATTTTTTGCCTGGCATTATTTAGCTACATCTCGTCACGGACATAGTGTAGAAATCACACAACATACACTAATTAGATAAATCCTATAAGCTGGATGCGTCAAAGACATGATAGTCAGTCACTGTTAAAAAAAGAAAAAAAAACAAACAGTCATCTACTGTCTATAGTACCTAGTGATATAAGACAAAGGGGAGGGGTTCTTGAGCCTGAGGAATTAAGGCCGCTTGGCTAGTGCAGTCACCATGAACTGTGAGGTTAGGGTTTTCTTGTTGCACCCGACATAAAAACACCGACACCTTACCGAGGATTCGAACCCGGGTCTCCTGAAGGAGAACCCGGTATTCTAGCCACTTGGACAGCATCTCTTACAAGTTTTCTAGTTGATTTTTCCTCACAACGTGACTAACAATCTCCACTGTCTAATTTCTCTAATAATTTTAAGGTTTTCATTTGTTTCTGGAAGAACTCTCTCATTCTGTTTTTCCTATTCGTTCACGGTATTCTTTGAATTTTCCTTAAAACACGACATATCCACTGACATCTCATTGTCGCATATGTTTATTGTCGATGCTAAATCGTGTCTGACAATATTCACAATTTTCAGACAAGTGAGAAATTATTTTGATGCTGCAAAAATATAGTTTTATAGAAGAACACGGTGGATAAAAAGAAAGTGCAATGAACATATGTTGACAGAAGTTAACTCACAATGAGAACTGGTTACTCGCATCAGAAAAAGACAGTTAATATTCTTTGGGCATGCCATTAGAAGAGAAAAGCTGAATTATATGATCACAAGTGGAAAGTTGGACGGGAGGAGAAGCTGGAGAAGATCAACTGAGAAATGCTGGACAGTTTGATATCATAGCAAGGAGGAACATTAGCATCAGAAATGGTTGGTAGCACACGACAGAGAAGGCCGTAGACAGACATGATCACCAGCGCCACGCGGCAGAGACAAGAAGAAGAAGAAGAAGAAGAAGAACGAGCGAACGAACGAACGAACGAACGAACGAACGAACGGACTTTATTTTCAAAGGGTAACAAATTGGGCACGCAGGCCCGTCTTACATTCAGCCCTTCCAATCACTCATCTTTCGTTCATCAATAATGCATAATACATTCATATAGGGAAAAAAACATTGTCAAATGAATGTTGTAAACATAAACAATGCATATTACTATGTTATGAGACAGATACCCCAACCATCCACCCATCCTCCATCCACCCACACATCCCTCACCCAACCACACACACACACTCGCAGGCACACATACATGCCCTACCCATCCAACCACCCCCACCCAAATATCCCACACCACACACACCCCCCCCCCCACCTACACACCCCCAGGCACACATACATGCACCCGCCAACCCATCACCCACCCACACATTCCCCACCTACACACATCTCCACAACCACACACACATCCTCCACTCATCGCATAACCCATACACACTCACCCACCCACATATCCTCCACCACACACGCACAGACCCCCAACCACCAAGTCAAACACACATCCCCCAACCATACATCCCCACCTACACATTCACATATCCCCGCCATCCCACACATAACGCACCTACCTACACATCAACCACTTTCACGCATCCCCCACCCACACAATCTCCACCCACCCACACATCCCACGTCCATACACACACACACACACATCCCCACCCCTACACACACTCACCCACCCACACATCCTCCACCAACCCACCCGCAATCACCCATCCCCCAATAACACATTCCTTAACCCCACATCCCCCACCCACCAACACACACGCCACCCACACACTCACACATCTCCCCACCCATACACACATCCCCCCACACATCTCCATCTACCAACACATCCCCATCCACAAACACACACCTCCCACCCACACAAACCCCCACCACGAACACACACCCCGACCACCAACACACATCCCCTCCCACACACATCTTCCACCCACACACACATCCACCACCCATACATTCATCTCCTACTTATATCCACCAACTCACGTACTCATCCCTTAACTACACATCCCCCACCCACCCAACAACACATACATCTCCCATCTACCCATCCACACTCACACACTCCATCCACCCAGCCAAACACACACACCCACTCTCACATACATCCTTTAAAGAAGAAGAAGAAGAAGAAGAAGAAGAAGAAGAAGACGAAGAAGAAGAAGAAGAAGGAGAAGAAGAAGAAGAAGACCGTCTTGAAAGTGCCCACCAATTTCCTTTGGGTATTGAACGTATAACTTGGAGCACCAAAAAAAAAAAAAAAGACTGTAACAGCATAGATTGCACATGTCAATGAGTTTTGAAGTAAATTGTCAATTTTACACTCAAATGTACTCAAACCTGATTTGGCATGCTTCCCACGTTGTCGAGAGTTTTCAGACCAAACTCAAAGAGTGGAATTTGCTGCGTGTTGTTGGGAGATTGAAGTGTGAGTAAATAAATTGGTTTATACTGGTTGAAGTTGGTGACAGTTTAAATAAACAGTATTGATGCAATAGATGTTTGACTGTAAATATCGAGAACTAGTCGTCAAAGGTTAACTTCATCTGGAGATCTTAAAACTGACCAGTGTTACTTAGTCGTCAAAGAGTTAAATTTAGCTGAATTATCTTAAAACTGACCAGTGTTATCTAGTCGTCAAAGAGTTAACTTCAGCTGAGTGATCTAGAAACTGACCAGTGTAATCTAGTCACTAAAGAGTTAACTTTAGCTGTGGTGTCTGCAAACTGACCAGGCGTTATCTAGTGGTCATAGAATTAACTTCAGCGGTGTGTTTTCAAAATGACCATTGCTACTTACGCCCTCGTCTTTATGTTTATTTGTCCAGATATATATTTGTTTATCTGTCTGTCTGTATGTTTACCTGATTGTCCGCAGATCCTCTGGTCACTCTCTGCTGCACCAATCCCTCCAGGCAATAATGATTTATCTGTTTATCAACACTATATACACGATCCCACAGGGCTCCTGGCCACATCTGCCTTCTCGTGCACCAATACCCCATCCGGAGATGCAGACCCAGCCAGTCTGTCCGCCTGCTCGTTTCCCAACACACCAGCATGTCACGGGGACAAGATCCCACCGATGCTCCTTATCTTTGACTTTTAAATTGAAGCATCCCACTCCGCACGAATTCATACCTGTCTTCACCTTACCCAGCATACCCTGCGAGTCTGTTACAATCACCAAAATGACCGAGAGAAACCCCCGAAGACTATTATCAGGATGGAGTTATGCATAACAAATGACACCGGATGATGATGAATCTCTAAAGATTCTTCACATGACATACTTCTGTAGCTGGTTATCATTTGATAGTTGTCTCGATGATCACACGTCTAGTTCTTGTTCGTACACCTTCAGATCTCAGTCTGCATAGAAGAAGAAGACAACAGCGATCAACTTGAGCTTATTGACACCTCCAAATAATTTGTCCTCGCGTGGACCGGGTCGTGGGCCAACATGATTTTCTCTATTCTGTATGTGTTGGACACCAATTCAGCAACTGCTCAGCAGTCATTGTACTAGTTTCACAGGCATATTCATTTGTGGACACTAATTCAGCAAATGTTCAGCAGTCAGTGTACTAGTTTCACAGTTATATTCATCAGTATCTCCTTTCTATAGTTTAATAAACAAGTGTTTTTCGACCTATTGTGTCCTGTGCAGAGTCTGAAGATTGCTATTTGTACACTATGGTCGAGTTGGTAATATGCATCATCTTTTTAGTGGCCTGCACGTCCCGATTCGTTTTATTTCTATACGTGCTTCTTTACAAGCCTCTTTTCCCCATCACTGTTTATGTCTTTGTGAGACTGAAGTAGTCGCACGCCTTCCTTTACCAATACATATCAATTGAGGAATCCTTTGAGGCCACTAAAACAGTTCACAAATAAATACCAAAAATGTATGAATTCCTTTACCAACCTTCCAGCCTCCTTCTTTCCAGGTACAGTGTAGTAAATATGATGCTTCAGGAACGAGCACCCATGTCATGTGGCCTATGCTGTTAGGCCTATTATTTCAGACCAATGAGCAGCCAATGATGTTGTGGTCACCTACACCTCGACCACCGTTACATGACAAGATCTGGAAGCATGAACCTGTGCTCGGTCTCTGATATATTGGTGCTGTCACATTCTGTAGGCCTGGATGAACGGAGGATTTTGTAGCTAGTCCTTCTCTCACTTAGTTTCGTGCAGGAGAGCCTGGCGTATGATACCACAACATCTAGCTTAAGAATGAAGGTGGAGGCGGTCAGTGCAGTTTTCCGCTGGATGGAGAACACGATACATACACACATCGTGATTGTAACTGACTCAGAAAGAATGCTGAGGAGGGTGAGGACAGGCAGACTTCGTGCAGAGTGGCTTGCTTCGCTTCGGAGGTCACGGGTGGCAAGCATCACCTAGATCTTTTCTCCGGGGCATGCCGGTGTGCTGGGGAATGAACGGGCGGACAGATTGGCTGGCTCGGCAAAACTTGGTGGAGTATTAATGCATGAAAAGCCAGACGTGGTTGCGGCCTTGTGGGAGCACGTGTACACCTCGGAGGAGCAAATGAACCACCATGGTCTGGCAAGAATGAGATAGCGAGCAGTGACGAGGGGATCTGGCCGACGCTCGACGCTCAGAGGAAAGGCGAGACGGAGATATAACCAGATTGCTACTGGAACTATTGATAGTGGAACTCTTCGCCGGCTGCTGAGGATGGGGGACGGAGCGCTTATGGGAATACCCCGAATGCTGTGATGTCGGTTCCTACATCAATCAATCAATCAATCTCTCACTTAGTGAGACGACAAACGCAGATGTCCAACTCTCGCCCGACCACATTCATGACGTTTTCAGCGTAGCCCCCTATCAACCACGCCCAAATACCCTCTCGGTCACCATCTAGTCGTCATACACTCCTGTTCTCAATGTGTTCAGGCCGTTTCGACCCCCAAACATATGGTCCATCAATATCCCTGCCTGGTGGAGGGGGGGGGGGGGGCATTTTAAATCACCGAACCGGCAAATAAGCCTGCTAGCCGCTTGGCCCTTGGCTCCATCTACCATGTGTCTCAATCTCAGGGAGTTAGAACCGATCTCTCCTCAGATGACTGGCGCGTGTCTCAGTCTCAGGGATTTAGAATCGGTCTCTCACCAGATGACAGGCGTGTATGTCAATCTCAGAGAGTTAAAACCGATCTCTCCCGTTGTTGGCGTGACAAAGCGACATTAATAAGTCTGCTGTCCGATAATGGTGTGCTCACGAATATGTTTACTATCCTCATTTGTTTCGTCTGGCCTGGGTCATTAACTGGTATCGGATTCCCACGATAGCAATTAAAGCAGTGCATCTATGAGTGCATTATAAGTGCAACAGAGCTGAGAGAATACCGCGTCAATAGCACGGGCGAAAATAAGACAACGCGTCCACCAAGGACAAACTAGACGAGTGCAGACTCTTATCATCATGATCATCATCATCACCGTTATCATCGTCATCAACATCATCATC